>VDFB02049454.1:0-148322 GCA_007258455.2 Sequoia sempervirens | reverse complement strand
GGATTAAGGGGATGCAAGAGGGTAGATTAAGGGGAGATGATAGAATGAGTTGAAGGGATGTAAGATGGTGGATTAAGGGGAGTTAATAAAATGAGTTAAAGTGATGCAAGAGGGTGGATTAAGGGGAGTTGAGAGAATGAGTTGAAGGGATGTAAGAGGGTGGATTAAGGGGATGCAAGAGGGTGGATTAAGGGGAGTTGATAAAATGAGTTAAAGTGATGTAAGAGAGTGGATTAAGGGATGAAGAGGGTAGATAAGGGGAGATGATATGGTCGAGTTGAAGGATGTAGATGGTGGATTACAGAGCACAAAATGAGCTATGATGCAAGAGGGTGGATTGAGGGAGTTGAGGAGAATGAGTTGAAGGATGTAAGAGGGTGGATTAAGGGATGCAAGAGGTGATCAAGGGAGTTGATAAATGAGTTAAAGATGTAAGAGCGTGGATTATGATGCAAGAGGGTGGATTAAGGGTTGATAGAATGACTTGAAGGGATGCAAGAGGGTGGATTAAGGGGAGTTGAGAGAATGAGCTGAAGGGATGTAAGAGGGTGGATTAAGGGGAGTTGATAAAATGAGTTGAAGGGATGTAAGAGGGTGGATTAAGGGGAGTTGAGAGAATGAATTTAAACCCCAAGGGGTGTTGAGAGAGTGACTTAAGGGGATGCAAGTGGATGGATTAAGGGTAGATATATGAGGATATTGATTGAGGGGTCCTAAGAGGATGAATTAAGGGGTGTTGAGAGAGTGACTTAAGTGGATGCAAGTGGACAAATTAAGGGTAGATATATGAGGGTATGGATTATGGGGTCCTAAGAGGATGGATTAATGGTAGTTGATAGAATGACTTAAGGGGCTGCAAAAGGATGGATTAATGGTACATAAGAGGATGACTTAAGGGGTTTTAAGAGAATGGCTTAAGGGGATATGAAATCAATTATAAAGTATCAATTAAATGTATCTAGAACTATATATAGTTACCTGTCTCTAGATTCAAATTCCATTGTAATATATGTGCATCTCCTCTCTTTTTTGTAAAGCATCTAATTTTGGGAGACCTGAAACAAAAAATGATATAAAACTTTAATTAGGAAATGATTAAAGACAAATATATATATATATATATATCAATTAAATATATATACAACTAGATATACTTACCAATATTTATTTAGTCTATTGTACCATCTGCATCCTCTCTTTTTTTTAATGCATCTATGATTGTCTCATGATCATCCATTGAAAGTGTCATAAAACTTTATTAGCAGGCCTCCCTTGATATCTAACTAGTTTTATATTGGTTGCCAAAATCAAATGTGAATAATGCATAATCTTCTTGTGTCTTTCATAATCTTCAAATGTAGGCAAGCCATTCTTTCTCATCAAATATTTTTGAAGCTAGGTGCCAACAACAACCACTAAACCAGTTGGATACTCAAAGTTGTCATCATCCACTCTAGTATGTACCAACTTATGTTTTCTCTCAACACATCTAGCCAACCAGTACTCTATCTGCTCTTCATTCCCTTGAGGTGCAACAACAACATACACATGTCCTGCAAAAATAAATACAAAATTCAATAAAAAGTGACTTATATTTAACTCATATAAACATGCATACATACAAAATTCAACTCAATAAATAATGTAACTTCTTGTACAAGATCTGAAACACGATCATAATCATCTGATGCAAACACTTGATTATTTTCAATTGTCATTTCATGTTGAACATGTGTCGATGTAGGTGTTAAAGCTCTTTGTTGCCATTGTTCGACCCATTCCATATTTTCACATGCCTGCCAATCACTTACAATACAAAATTGACAATAGCATGCCAACTCCCTTGTCCATATTGTCCATGTGTTTTCATTCGAACTCTTAAATGAATGCCATTTTGCACTTCCATTAATTGTTTCACAATCCTGTCGAGAAAAAATATCATTTTCTTCAACTAACCAAAAGAAGCGTTGAATTATTGATTTCTCACTTGTTCTTGTAGATAATTTGGTACTGCACCAATCTACAGTTGCACATGCATTTCTAAATTTTGCAGCATCCTCAAATTTTAGTTGCTCTCTAGCAAGAGCTCTTTTCACACATGCACCTGCTCCATCGTGTTCTCCCTTACCATGACCAGCTTCAAAAAAACTCCATATGTGTTAGATATTATTTTCCTTATGAACTCTACATAGCCAATAAAACATTCTAGCATTTTTGAATTGACCCGTGCAATTATTTGACCATATGAGATGTTCCAGCATTTAAATTCCTCTCTTTTAAATTTTTATAAAATATATCAAAACAATATTGTACAAACTCAGATCAATGTAATCAATTATCACTTACATAAAAATGGCACTCTCTCAAATTTTTTCTATTATCTTTTGTACTATCTTCAGCATGTCTATAAACAATGTGAACAAATGTAGCTACTTGCACTGAATTATAATATTGCGATTGAATTTCTTCTTGTGGAGCAAGAGTATAATTTTTAGCAAAAACAACAACTGACAATATAGTTCCAATTGGAAATGTGTTTTTATATAAACAAAATTGATTATCAATCCAATGAGCATTCTGAGAGTGTTGAACATATTTAGGTACAAACTTATCTTTAAATTCAGTAATAAAAGCATGCACACTAACTTTTTCCATAATTAGCTCAACACGTTTTCCAATTTTTCCATCTTTTAAAGAATACTCAATATTTTAAAATTTTTTTACATCCACTAATTGTTTTCCAAATTCATCTAAACTACTTTCATGCATACATTCTCCTAATAATGAAAAGTTACCACATCTATTGCATTCTCCATAAATGCATCCTTTTAAAAAAAACAAGTTTCCATTTAAAGAGGGATTACAAAACAAACCTACTATAAAATCTTTGATTCTTTCAGGTGGCATATTAATACCACAAATGCCATGCATAATTTGGTTAGCATGCAAAGTGCATTGTATATATCGAAATATATCATAATAATAATGAAATTGTACATGAGTCTTACAACAACAAGAGATTCGTTGCTTATTAATTCTAACATACCAAGGTTTACACTTTTCGAATGATCTTTGACTTATGCTAATATTCAATGGTAAGATTGAAGCATCTAATTTTTTATATAATTCAGTTTGAGTTATATCTAAGAGATGCTTTGGATGAGGTTCACGAATTTTGGAACCCACCCTTAATTTTAAGACATCTCTAATGTTAGGTGATACTCTTGTATTATCATACCAAAATTTTTTGATTAAAGATTTAATTTCATTAGTTAATTTCATGTCTGATCTTGGGATTCTACCACTAAAACTCCAACATAGGATCATTTTCAATACTTTCTCTTCTTTTAGCAGCTCTTATCAAAGTTCTAGGATTTAAGTTTATACATTTACTAATCTTAACATTCTTTTATTTGAAGCTGTTTTATCAACTAAGCAGTTGTTATTGCACGACGAGCCGCATTCTTATCTTTTGATCGACTTTTCTTACCAATAACATCAATAGCATTAGCAACACTAGATATGACTTGTTCTACTGAATCATCTTTCTTTTTTGGTTTTACAAAAATACCTAATTTTTTTATCACTTTTCTCATTTTAAACATTCTCATCAATTGCACCATGAGTTGACATTGGAATCCTAATTTTTTTCTATAAAAAAACATTTTATATATTTTATTTCTATAATTTCTAATTTGTCTTGAAAAAACTTTACCACGAAGGTTATCTAGCACATTTGTTTCAATTGTAAAAAAAACATTTTCACCTTCATCCATGGATGGAGTTTCATTTTCATTCACACAAGGGGTTTCATTTTCATTTTCAAATGTAAAAGGGATTTCATTCTCATTTTCATCAATATTAGGGATTTCATTCTCATTTACATTCTCATAAGATATAATTTCATCATTTTCTTGTTTCTGCATTGTTTCAACCCTAGTATTATTGATCTCATCAAGTGTGTATCTAGCTTCATCTAAACAAGCAATATCAATATTATAAAAACTTGGGTTTGAACACATACCTGGATAGATTGTTTGAATAGGTGCATTTTCCATATCATTGGGAGGTGGATTTGAAGACACACCTGAAGTTGTTTGCATATCATTCAAAGTTGAAATTGAAGGCATAGTTGGGTTTGTCTCCATAATTGCATTTTCTTCCATATTCACCATCTTCACATTTACATCATCTACATTCATTTCATCATTCATGGCTTCCTCTTCAACATTATTGGAACTAGATGCTTCCAAATATTTCATTTGATGAATCCTTTCTCTCCTTTCCCTTTGTCTTTTTGCCTCCTTATCTTTATTTGCTTGAATTTATTCGGGTGTCATTACCTTTCTACATCTTTTTTTTTTGTCTTTTCTTATCACCCATGGTTAACAAACCCTCTTTGATGAAAAAAACAATAATTCAAGAAACCTATTTTAAAATTGCCACCTCCTTCAAATATTCAAATTAAACTATGTATTATGAAGAACATTTTTTCTATAAATTCTGAAGTACAAAATCATCATGAGTACATCCAAAAATTCACTTTTTCCAAATCTTCTTGTAAAAAGTTCTTGCACTTGATTGAACCACTTCAGAAAATTTAACTTGCACTTTTTCTCTTCCAACAATTTGAATAGAATATGCCCTGCACAAGACAAATTTGCAATAAAAAAGGAAAAAAAGGACACTTTCGGACCGTACTACAGAAAATGAATGTTGCAGGAAAATCGTGTTTTACCAGTATTTTCAAAATTAGGAAAAATGACTATTTATGAAACATGTATGCATTATGAAACGCGTACGCATTATTTTCGAAAAAATGCGTATGTGTTTCGTAACGCATACGCGTTACGGTCTCCCAACAGCCAAAACGTAACGCGTATGTGTTATGAAATGCGTATGCATTTCATTTAAATAACGCGTACACGTTTCTATAACACATATGCATTATTTAAAAGTTGAACTCCCATACCAAATCCAGCGCTGGTTTTAGGCTTGGAAAAGGCTTGGCAATCCGAGCCTTAGCTTTTGACCTCCAACTAAAAAACTAAGGCAGATTGAAGAAGAATGTCCAACTTTGACAACATAGATGATGGACTTTTTTTTGAATGAGTCTATAAAATTAAAACTTGTTAGAGAACACAATGTCTACTTTCTAAAAATATAATTTTGTTAAAATTGGATTACATTTGCTATTTTTTAATTAATTTCTAAGCAAACTAGGCCTTAAACTTGAAATATCAATTTTTTTTGGTTTTTTAATAACTTTGTATTGGTTGAGTTTCTTGTAAAAAAAATATATGGGACCAAAATTTAGACAATTCTCTACACAATGAAAAAAAAGAGTCAAAAAATATTTTTTTTAGGTCCAATTATGTTGTCTGTACATGTTGCTTTGAAAAAACATCAATTAAGGCCAATAAAAAATTAATAAAAAAAAAATATTCAACCAAAAATGACAAAAAAAAAAATCCAGCCCAAACTTCATGTTGTTAGCTCTCTTTTCGTAAAAGGAATTAGCAAAATAATTTTATTTGGGTCAAAAAGTGTTGTTTGTACACCTGCTTGGTATGGTAAAAAAAAGACTTTTAAAAAGTGGTTTTTATAGATCCTTATCAAAATTTAACTTCTATAAACTGGGTATTTTAATAATTTACATATTTGGAAACTAGATTCAAAATTCAAAATTTCATATTACTGACTTTTTTTAAGATTCATTGTGGAAGTGCCTCAAATTTTCAGTCCAAGTGTGATAAATTCTTAAAAACAACAAAAATATTTCCACTTTTTGAGCTTTTTGTGTATCCAACTTCTTGCATTAGCCCCCCTAATATTTTAGTGATAGCTTATTATTCTTCTTTTGTCTCTGTAGGGACATTTTCTTATATAGTTTCAATCTAAAGAAAACCCAATCACCAATTTAAAATCATTTGGCTATAGCATTGATTATCTTGATTTATATGATTTTGTGTCATGGTTGAATTATCCTTGAGATTAGAAAGTACCTATTTTTTATGATTAATGTGATCTTCCATAGCCTAAACTCATGGTTTGATATTTAATGGTGATGTGATGGATGAGAGATAGTATCCATATAATTCCATAAATGGGAATATTTTTGAAGTGATATGGAAGGAAGTGTCATGCCACCATTCTATTAGAGGTACCTAAACCACCCATTTAGACTACTTAGCTTAAGTAAAAAAAATCATATATGCCCATCCAAATACATGTGGATGAACTTAGTTTACCAATCTAATAGGAGATGGTATGAATAACTACTAACCAATTGAGTACCTAAACAAGAGAATAAATATGTCCAAAATTTGATAATAAATATAAGATCATGATCATTAATGATATCATTTGGGGCACCATAGAATTTTTTTATATTCTCCATAAATTCTTGTGTCACTATAATTATTGTAAAAGGATGGGATAATGCATAAGAATATATATGCATATTTGCTAATTTTACCCACTACTACCATGATGAAAATCTTACCTTTAAATCTTGGAAGGCCTATGATAAAATCCATAAAGAACTTTTCCTACCACTAGCTAGGAATAAACAAAGGCTATAAAAGACCATGTGTCTTAATTATCTCACCTTTTATTTCTTTAACATACCAAATATTTTTCCACATTTTTTTAATTTCACCTTTAAGCCCTTCCAAAATAAACATACTTGACTCATTGATATGTCTTCAAAAATAGTAAGTGATCCCCAACAAGAGAATCATGGAGATATTATAGAATTTTGTGTTTGAGGGTAGAATTATTACATAGGTACAATATCTCTTTATACCACAAGGAGTCTCCCTTCCAACTTACCCAAACTATTTGGATCATTCTATAATTGTTGAATAAGATTCCTTCTAGCAATATTGTCCTACCACTCTAACTTTTCTTCATCAACCCAATATGCTTGTACTATTGAAATGTCACATAATAATGCCTCATCCTTATCATATTTTTTAGATAGTGCATTGACCACTATATTCTCCTTCACTTTTTTATAAATGATCTCAAAGTCATATCCCAACATTTTAGTGACTCAAATTTGTTGTTCTTCAAAGGATAGCCACTAATCTAGAAAATATTTTAGGCTATCATGACATGTATTTACTCTGAAGTGTCTACCCATCAAAAATTACCTCTAGTAATAGATTTCATGAAGAATATATAGAATTCCTTTCTCATAAATAAGTTTGACTTGATTCTTACCATTCAACTAATGAATTTCAAAAGCAATGGACCTACCATCCTATATGAGACTACTCTTATATAGTTTCTTAAAACACCACACTCCATAATAAAATTATTGATGAAATATAGAGTGTCTGGAATTAGAATAGTACATATAGCCTCCTTAAATCTCTCAAATATTATATTAGTTTCCTCATTCTATTAGAAAAACACCCTTTTTCATTTTAGTGTTGTGACAAGTGTTGTCATGTGACCATAGTTCTTTACAAATACTCTATAGTATCTAGTGAATCCAAGGAAACCCCTCAAATTCTTATTAGTTTTACGAAGCATTCACACCATCATATCCTTAATTTTATTCAAATCAAATTTTATTGCTTTGTATATCTCTATGTTCTCTTCACTTTATAAAAAAAGAGCACAATTGGTATATCGATTCAAAAGTTATGGATTTCATAATTTTGCATATGAAATGTAAAATATTATTGGATGCATAAAAAAATTGTAAAGGAAAGTTACACTTGTTGACCAACTTATGATGCATGTTATGACACATCATAAGTCATCTTTGATTGGGAATAATTGTAGGTTCCTCTTTTTGGGTGGTTTTAGCTCATGGTTTTCCAATTACCATTTGATGGTTTTATGTATTGTATCTCCCACAAATTAGAATCTTGAGATGGAGACTATATGTGAGTTTTGTAGACTATATGTGACAAATCCAAATAATATTAACAAATTACTATAATTAATAGGACCTATATCTCACTCGTTAAAAAAACCTCCAAGAAATTCATAGTTTTACATCATTGGGAGTGAATTTGGTGGAAAACCTATTTTTTTAATAAATCCTTCAATTATATTACAAATAGCCTCAAATCTAGATTATAGTAGCTTCAATATTTCCTTGATGAACCCTCCAAATATTAGAAAATAATTTTCCAATTTGAGAGACACATGTGCTTCATAATCTAACCTCCAAAATTTTAAAAAAATTTCCTTATGTATTGCCTTCCAAATGCCAATATTGTCCTCTAATACCTCTTGTAAGGAAATAAATTGCAAAGAATAAAAAATAATAGAAAATATGTTGTAAATACTTGAGAATAACAAGCCACTTTGAGGGGTAAAACTCCAAACTTCTTCAATAAGAAATAAATTTATAATATGAGGCTAATAAACTAACCACTATATAAATTCCATACTTATGTCATGGATGTCACCCAATTTGGCTTAGCTACATATATAAGACCTTATTAATGATTATATAACTCAATTAATAGTTATGCTAGCTAAAAACTAAATACACATATCCATAAGCACACTATAGGTTAAGGTTGTAGCAAGTGTACATTGCATATAAGATTTTAAGTGGCTAAATTGTATCTCACTACCATCTATTATTATTTTCAAGTGATGAAACACTTTCCTACGTACGTTTAATGATATTAAATTTTAATAACAAATTACAAGAGGTATTTTTTTGCAATATAGACATGTTTCTTGTGCTCTTATGCCCCATCCTATGATAATCTCTATCATGAATTTTCAATATGCTATCAAATCTCAATATTTTGATCTTTAATATATACATATCCTTATTAACATATTAAAAAAATCTCTAATTTTATTTTAGCTTTAGATGCATACATGATAATGTATCTAAGAACAAGCAATCATGATTCAACAAGTTGATAGTTTATATTAGCTCCCTCTCTCTCTCTCTCTCTTTGTATTTAGATAAAATGTACAAAATAATATTTATAGAATTTCTTTAAATCAAAGTAAAAGTATTGGAATAACACCAAATATTTGTATTCATTAAGAGTTAAAGTACATATCAATTCTTCTTTATTGGGTTGGATGTTTTCTCATAATAGTTTGACACAAGATTTTTCAAATTGTGATTTTTCTCCTATATTTCACTCACACACCACAAGCCCTAACTAGGATAATCCCAAGTGTACATTATACCCCAAGTTGGATGCACATTTTACACCCCTTCTCCTATGCCCATTACTTGTTATTGTTTAGTTTGCCGAAGAATATTCTACATTACCAAGGTCACCCAAATTTACATATTTATAATATTTTTGGGTAGTCATTTAACCAACATATCTATACATTCAACAAGACCCTTTTATAACATAATTCCTAGGTATTATATATTTAATTAGACTTATTTACATGAAATATTTTCTTTTTAATTTTCACCCATAAAATATAAAAGGCATATTTATTTCACTCTTGGATTTTTAATAAAAAATTTACATCCACTTAATATTTTCACCCAAAGTAATAATTCATATATTATTTTCAACTTTGGGTATATCATATTTCCCCCTATAATTTAGCTAATTCCCTCAAGAGAATAGGGTTTATCTATACCAAAGTTCAAAATAAATAATTCTTAGTCAAATAAATGAGAATATTGATGTTTAATATAATTAATATTTTTCCAAGTAGTCTTATCAATATCACAAGACCATTTTATTTTAATTTTTTTTTATGAATAAGGGCTATATTACCACCTTTTTTTGATTCGTAATAGTAGCCGAAGCTGCAAACTTGTATTGATTATATCAAAATATTACAGCCTTTCAGTTCATCCCTAGTGGGGTCCTATACATTCAAATTTTGGCATCTAGCCAGCTAAATTTGCCTTAGCCTATCTACTAATTATAGAGAAAGCATGCAAAAAACAAAACACTGATCATTCTCCCACCACATAGCCTCCTAAGCATCCTCGTAGAAGCATCTAGACCCCACTAGGTTTGCAAAAGCGTGACACTATTCCATGTCGATCACCACGTCCAGTCCCAACCTCTGACTCAAGAAATTATGACCCGCAAAAGCCCATCGCTTGTGCCATTGCAACTCATCTCCTTTTAGGTCAAGAATGAACAGATGTCACTCCATTTCTACTCCATGTTCAAACATGCACACCACATCGGCTGGACATCGTCCAGACATTACAGTCCAACTCCTAGTAATGCCACTGCAACAATCTTGATATCCCTGACCAGGATTGAGCCCTTGAAGACCAAACGTAGCAGCAACAAACATCTTTCTTTTGGAAAATTCATGTCTACCAGAGATGCCAAAAACCAAGAAGAGATGTTGAAATTGGCCCTCGTGCGGTTGTTTGAGAAGCAGTAAACCTTCCCAAGCACAATTCTTACCGCCTCCAAGTACAAGATGTCCTTGTTGCCACATATATGTTTCAGTCATTTATCCAAAATGTAGTCGAGAAATGCAACATCCTTCTTGGAGCTTTTCAGCTTTACTGGCATGCCCATTTTGATGCCCATCACTTCTTCGAAGGGTTGAATAAATAGAAGGCCAAACTTAAATGTGCATTTAACGTCGGCTGCCAATGCCATTCCACAATGTCCTTTCGCTTGCGAGCTAAGTGAATCACTTTGGGTGCTTAATTAATACACACAAATTTCTGACTCCATTATTACAGAATTCCTGAGGGAAATTGAATGTTGGTACTCATTATGTCCTCTGGATGCGTACTGCATGGGATTTCCTTCTCCCAGAGGGCACTGTCTATGCAGGTCACAATTTGCACCCGCCCATCCGATGTCCATGCCATGCTCTGCATATGCTCTGACGATTCGTGCACCAACCGACCATGTGCTGAGGAGGCCGTAATTGTCAGAATTTTTAGGTTCCTAGTGCCCAATAAATATTTTTACTAAGTTTTTAAGTTTTCCATTCGCCCTTCTTTTGCAGCTTTGCCCACGGCTATTGGTAGGTTTATACGAAGGTTTTAAAGTATGTTTTAATAAAAAGAAAATAATTAATATATAATGTATATTTTATATATTATATTTTTAACAAAACTATTAAATATAATAGTAATAATAATCCTATATATGTATTTAATAGTTTTGTTAAAAAATATAATATATAATAATAATTAGTATAATTATATTATTTATAATTTTTTTTATTATATAAAATACACATTATATATTAATTATCTTAATATATTCTTAATTACGATAAACCAAAATTAATGGATAAGAATATAATTATATATATTAGGATTTTAATAAATAATATTAAAATCATTTTAAAGCTGAAACCAATTAGTATTTTAATATATAATGTATATTTTATATAATAAAAAATAAATTATAAATAATATAATTCTACTAATTATTATTATATATTATATTTTTTAACAAAACTATTAAATACATATATAAAATTATTAAAACTATATTTAATATAATTTGTATAATTATACTATTTATAATTTATTTTTATAGTTTAAAAATTGCACATTTATATTATACTAAGGATAGCATAATTATAATATACATTAAATATATTAAAATACTAATTCATTTCAGCCTTAAAATGATTTTAATATTATCCATTGAAATCCTAATATATATAATTAAATTCTTATCCATTAAAATCCTAATATATAATTAAATTCTTATCCATTAACCCACCCTAATTCTACAAATAACACTAATTCTAATTACAACTCTAACCCTAATTCTAACTCTAATTCTAACCCTAACCCTAACCCTAACCCTAATCTTACTGCTAACTCTAACCTAACCCTAATCCTAATTTTTATTTCTAACCCTAACCCTAACCCTAATCTTACTAGTAACACTATCCTAACCCTAATCCTAATTTTATCTCTAACCCTAACCCTATTCCTATCCCTAATTGTAACCCTAAACTTATTCATAACGTCAAACCTAATCCTAATCCTAACCTAACCCTAACCCTAACCCTAACCCTATCCCTATCCCTATCCCTATCCCTATCCCTTTCCCTATCCCTAATTTTAACCCCAACCCTAATCTCTAACACTAAATATAACCCTAATCCTTACCCTCACCCTATTTCTAAGCCTAACCCATTTTATACATGCTAACTCCAACCCTAACCCTACTGCTCATCTTAAACATAATCCTAAACCTAACCCTAACCCTATTGCTCATCCCAAACACATTTTTAAACTTAACCCTTTTATATATTTTGGTATATTTAATATATAAATTTAATGTAAGTTATAGTTAAGGGTCAAACATTTTTAGGTTCAAACTTTTATTAGGGTTGGGATTAATTTTATTATTAAGAATAGGGTTAGGGTTAGGTTTAGAGATATAAGTGGTATTAGGGTTGGAGTTAGTATTAGGGTTAGGATTAGGTTTAGGGTTAGGGCTATGGTTAGCATATATAAAAAGGGTTAAGTTTAAAAATGTGTTTGGGATGAGCGAAGGGTTAGGGTTCGATTTAGGATTATGTTTAAGATTAGCAGTAGGGTTAGGGTTGGAGTTAGCATGTATAAAATGGGTTAGGCTTAGAAATAGGGTGAGGGTAAGGATTAGGGTTATATTTAATGTTAGAGATTAGGGTTGGGGTTAAAATTAGGGATAGGGATAGGGATAGGGATAGGGATAGGGATAGGGATAGGGATAGGGATAGGGATAGGGATAGGGTTAGGGTTAGGGTTAGGGTTAGGATTAGGATTAGGGTTGAAGTTATGAATAAGTTTAGGGTTACAATTAGGGATGAGAATAGGGTTAGGGTTAGAGATAAAATTAGGATTAGGGTTCTAGGATAGTGTTAGTAGTAAGATTAGGGTTAGGGTTAGGGTTAGAGATAAAATTAGGATTAGGGTTAGGTTAGAGTTAGTAGTAAGATTAGGGTTATGGTTAGGATTAGGGTTAGGGTTAGGGTTAGAATTAGAGTTAGAATTAGGGTTAGGGTTGTAATTAGAATTAGTGTTAGTTATATAATTAGGGTGGGTTAATGGATAAGAATTTAATTATATATTAGGATTTTAATGGATAAGAATTTAATTATATATATTAGGATTTCAATGGATAATATTAAAATCATTTTAATATAAATGTGCAATTTTTAAACTATAAAAATAAATTATAAATAGTATAATTATACTAATTATATTAAATATAGTTTTAATAATTTTATATATGTATTTAATAGTTTTGTTAAAAATATAATATATAATAATAATTAGTAGAATTATATTATTTATAATTTATTTTTTATTATATAAAATATACATTATATATTAAAATACTAATTGGTTTCAACCTTAAAATGATTTTAATATTATTTATTAAAATCCTAATATATATAATTATATTCTTATCCATTAATTTTGGTTTATCGTAATTAAGTATATATTAACATAATTAATATATAATGTGTATTTTATATAATTAAAAAAATTATAAATAATATAATTATACTAATTATTATTATATATTATATTTTTTAACAAAACTATTAAATACATATATAGGATTATTATTACTATTATATTTAATAATTTTGTTAAAAATATAATATATAAAATATACATTATATATTAATTATGCTAATATATACTTAATATATTAATTATTTTCATTTTATTAAACATACTCTAAAACCTTCGTATAAACCTACCAATAGCCGTGGGAAAAGCAACAAAAAAAGGGCGAATGGAAAACTTAAAAAACTTAGTAAAAATATTTATTGGGCACTAGGAACCTAAAAATTCTGACAATTACGGCCTCCTGCAACACACGGCCGGTTGGTGCACAAACGGTTGGTGCACGAACGGTTAGAGTAGTATGCAGAGCATGGCATGGACATCGGATGGGCGGGTACAAATTGTGATCTGCATAGACAGTGCCCTCCCAGAGATGCTTTTCATTTCCCATTGTCCAGCTATCTTGTACTCCAAATTCTACCTTTGGAATAACAAGCCACCTTGGGGCTATATTACCTTTCATATTATAAAAAAGAAAATATTAAAAAATTCATAAAAATGTGGGTGGTCACAAGCACACCCTCAAAATTTATGTGAGGCCAAGCCCAAAAACAAGATAAACTAATTAAGTAAAGAGAGCTACACTAGTAGGGGGACGAGAGGTAATAGTCATCTAGTTGTCCCCATACATCAACATCATGAGCGCCATCAATGATAGGATCCAAACCAATAATAAAACCCTCTTATTAATTATTTTCCTTTACAAGCAACTAAGTAGCACAAATAAGAGAAATAGTGAGAGTTAATTGTGCGAAATTAATAGGATCTAGCAAACTAGGAGATCCTTATCATGAGGCTAATAGGATACTAAAGGAGAATGGAAGGGATGAGACAACCCATGAGTAGAATAGTCCCTAGGTATTCTAGAGGGAGGTTGAGAAGCATGTAACTTGGATTATAACCTCCTTGGGCTATCTAATTACATCAATTTTTGTGTCTACAAGGAGGGGAATGATCCCTATGAGTAGCTACAAGTGATGGGACTCTACCAACCATAGACATGGCATTACCTTAGTGATCTAACACCACTTATATATGTGCTACTTCAAGTGTAACTTTATTGGCTTGTACCTAAATCTACATAAGCACATTAAAACAAATAATATTTTTTAGTGTAAAGAAATAAGTGAGTTTCAATAGAACAACTAGTTAAAATAGTAGATTTCATATCTTTATAAATGGTTCAAATAATATACACCTTGAAATATTTCCAAATATGGGTGATTTTAATAGGTAATTTAGGGAAATCACCCAACAAGACCATATTCCATGAGAAAGGATTGGACCTTAAGGGCCTAAAAATACTACATTTGATTCTAGGCTTCCTAAGCTCTAGAACAAAACTAGAAAAGGTGCTTGAGAGTGTCCTATTATCCACATAATGGGAAACAAGGATTGGAAAATCTTAGATGAACCAATTTGGTACCAAAATGAATTCTTTGATGATGAAGAATACACCAAAAAAAATAATCAAGCTTCAATTTAAGAATTATGGACCATACAATATAAAATATGTGGTGCCAAGTACCCAAATAAGATTGGAGATCTGATCTATGATTCAACTGAGAAACCATGGGAAGGTGGGATGAAATACAAGCATATCCCTTTGTGAGATTTATAATTACAAAATGCCATGTTTGGATACCATTTCTAATATTTCCACTAGGGATTTAAGGTTCTACCCCAAATTTGTGAACCATATTGGTAGGAACTTAATCAATAATTGTATGGTAAGTCTCAATGTCCTAATTGGATAGCCAAGATTTTATTTCAGCTTTTGGCCAAGAAAATAAATTCCTAGTAATCCTAGAAAATATGTTAAGAAGATTCTTGATCCCCCTATTAGATAATTTTAAAACATGAACCCGTGGAGCCTTCAAAAGTAGGTTTTCTTGAAAATAAATAACCAAATACTATAAAATAAATTTCTAATTAATACATAGACAATTGTGAAAGCCATCTCCATCCCATAGAAGGCATGGTTTGATGGCTTCGTAGGAATTCTATAGGATTTTGATGATAAAATTTTCTTGGATCTTAATGAGTTACTTGATGATAAGGAGGGTATGGAACCTAAGGCTCTTCTAGGTTGGGAACCTAGTGGGAATGCTAGATGATATGTAATGTCAAACTAATATTTTCCAAGCTTCATCACCTTTAAGGGACCTAATAATCCGTTTCACACATAAGGATAAAACTTTCCATTAGGTTAAAAGTAACCTAAGGTCTCCAGAGTCATGAGGAAGGTAGTAGTAATCCAAAGCCACATGGTGAAATCCTTTGTTATTATCAAAAGAGGCCCATATCAAGCCCCTAATCAATTTTTCAATCTTCAAGTAGAAGGCTCTAAAAGGAACCCAACAAGAAGAGTAGTAGATATGTGGTAACCAAAATTTTGGAGAATACTTGGAATTTCATTGCCAATGTAAGAGGGTTAGCAATCCATTTTGTAAGTTTCTTCTCAATTATGGAAATGAAAACTTTCCATAAGGTGGAAGGGGAGGCTTAAAATACAAAGGGAATTCCAATAAATATGAAAAATCCTCCATGGTTAATCCATTTCCATCCATAGAAATCTAGCCAACCAGGCTTAGGAAAAAATGATCACTTATAGCATTAAGTTTTATTCCATTGAATACTCAACCTTGAAGCTTTACAAAAAAAATCTAGGAACTATAAGGCCTATTTGGCATTCTCTTCTTCCTCTATTAGATTAAGAAAGGAGTCATTCACAAAATAGTCAAATTTTACTAGTTGATTGGTGGAATTATGAAAATAAAATCCTTCAACTAGGTTTTGTGAGACAACATGAGCCAATAGGTAGCCAAATCCTTCAACTACAAGCACACAAAGGGTGGGAGAAAAAGGGAATCCTTGATGGATGGACCTAAAACTCCCAAATAATTATATTGTTAACCATTGATGGTAATATAAGTAGAATCATCAAGGAAAATAATTTGGATTGAATGCACAAAATAAGGCCACTCTAGTGATTTTAACATGACAAGGATAAAAGGCCATTTTTTTTATCATAGGCTTTGGCAAAATCATTTTTAAGAAAGAATGCTAGTTATCGAGAAAATTTAGTACATTCAATCCCTTCCCAATTAGTAATAATATTATCAATAATATACTTTGATTTGTTAAAACTAGTTTTCTCAAGATGAACCATTTAGAAAAGAAAATGGTGCAACTTCATGGAAAGAGCTTTAATAATAACCTTGGAGGAGGCATTCAAGAAAGTGATTAGTCTCTAATTGTAGATATTGTCTAGATTGCTAGGCTTAGTTATAAATTTAATATTAACTTTATTTATTAAAATCCCTAATGAATTGGAGTGGAAGGCTTCAAAGTAAACCTAATGAATATATTCACCCACTAAATCCCAAAGATTTTTAAAAAAATCACATGGAAATTCATTCATATCAAGATCTTATTCATTGTTCATGGTGAAAATAGCCTCATGAAGGTCCTCCTTACTGAACAATTGGTCGCAAAGGATTTGTTGAGATTTGAAAACATAACAAGAAACCACATTTGGGCATTATCATAGATCATTGTATCATCTAAGAGTGTCCTCTTGAGTTGCAAAGACTTACTTGTGGTGTCAAACAAAGGCATACATAATGCTTGGAAGCTCAAACAAAATTTGTTAGCATTCTTTAATATTTGTAATGGCTTGAGAAGTATGGAAAACATGCAATTCTTACAAAAAATCCTTAGAAACATTATTTCTAATGAATGAAAGCTCTTTAGTTTGAGCACCTCTAGCTATATGATTTCCTACAACTTGCTTTAATTGGTAGAACTTGGCAACATGTAGCTGTAAGGTAGAGGCAAAGGGATGAACTTCCAAAGTGATGATGGCTTGGTGGAGCTCCAAGGTGGTCTCCTTGTATGAGTGGTGGCAAAAGTGAGCCAACTAGAACCCATAGATGTGGAGGAAGTGAGATGTGTATTTGAAGAATAATTCCACCAAGCAATCCAACCTATTTGATGCATGGGTTTATGATCTAGGTTTCAAATGGACTAATATGGGCCAAAATGGCTTGACATGTCAATATTGTCCATTTTATTTTAACTTCATCTTTAATTCTATTTCTTAACTTTCTAGATCTTATTTCAATAATATTTTCTAGTTTAATTTTAATTTCTTAATTAGGTTAAAAAAAATACTTTTCCAATCAATAACATGATCAAAAGTATAGATATATTTTTTAAGTAAATGACTGTGGTGGCAAAGTAAGACTCTAAGCCACATTGGCAATTTTGTCTCGAATTTAGAAGGTCTACAAAGATAAGGAGTTATTTTAGCATATTTACTAAGTTTTAATTAACTTATTTTAGATTATACTCTTAGAAATACTTGATCACCAATATCACATTATTAGATATATCTTTTTGTATCAGCCCAAATTTTATATCTATCTTGATTTCATGTTTTGTTTAGTCTTATTAATTTACTTTCTTCCATTTCTTATATATTTTTATTTTTCGTACCAAATTTTATGGATAGAATTAGACCATGAAATAGGTGTATTATGATTTAATACATTGATTTGAAAAGGGAAACATTTGAACAATTGAATGATATCCTTGATTATATGCAAACTTATCTAAGTGTAAATAATCTTCAAATGACTAAATTTTATTTGTAGTATACATTCTTAACATGTCTTCTAAGATTATATTGATTTGTTCTATTTTCCCATCTAATTTAAGATGATATGTAGTACTCAAAATTATCCTAGTACCAAGTGCAAATAAAAGTGACTTCCAAAAGGAAATATGAATTTGGGATCTTGATCTAAAATAATATTCTTGAAAGTCCATGTAATCTAACAATTTATTTAACAAATATATGGGAAATATCTAATATAAAATATTTGATTTGTATAAGTAAAAAGTGTGTCATTTTGTTTAATCTATTTACTATTGTTGGGATAGAGTCATGACCTTTACATGTACAAGGTAAACTAGTGATAAATTGCATACTAATTGACTCTCATTTCTAGTGTTGTTGCAAGTCCTCTATAGGTGTCACACTACTATTTTGTTGACTTGTGGCCACTTTATCTATTATTGTGTTGTGTGGGGTGTGTTCTTTTGCTGCTAGCCTTTGGCTTCCTTATGATTTTTCACCACTAGTCTCCATTAAGTTTCATTTTTGGATTTTTAATGAAATGGGAATGGCACAACTTTGTCCTACCAATAATCATCATTTGTGAATGGGACTAGGATTAGAATCTCTCCTAAAAAAATAGGGTCATCCCATGTAGCTGATAAACTTCCTCATGTATTGTAAAAATCTCTACCTATTGCTCTTATATGGTTATTTGTGTGTTATCTAGTTGACTCATCAAATAAGAAATGAGTGCATCATTTGTAGATGTGGGAATGACTTTGTCACACCCCATTGTGCATTTACCTATTAACTATTACTATGTTAGGGTAAATTATTGCATATGAGAATGTATTTGGAATTTTGATTGGATATATATATGGTTGCACTTTGTTTATCAAAAAAGTAAGAATGAATGTTTATTTCATTTGATGTTAGATAATGGAATGTATGGTTATTGAATTTGATATTCTAACTATGAAAATTATAATTCAAATGTTTTCTTTGATGAACAACTGATTACCATGAAAATGTGTTAAGTTGGATGTAGGTTCAAAATCAATCCTCTGAAAGCAAGGGGAAGTATCACTTAGGAGAAGAACTTGGTGAAGTAACCTGTAATGAAACCTAACTGAGCTTATACACACACACTCACTAAATAGAATGGTTGAGTCAAGACATAGCTTTGGGAATTGGTAAGTCATCCTTTAGCATGATGTGTTTGCATTGGAAAGGATCTTGATTTCTATTAGGAGCATTCTTGGATTATGTTTAGTGCTTGGTGCATGCGAGTACTTCTTTATATTACTATACTTGATTGATGAGATGTATATATATATATGTATACTTATGCATGTCAACTATAATCCATACACGTGAAGGAACACGTACATGAGAGTACATGGGTATACGTACCAATGCACACTTATGGCATGGTGATATTGAGAGGACAATGTGACATGTATGTATGTATGTATATATATATATATATATATATATATATATATATATATATCACACGTATATATACCTATAAATAAGATAGCAATTGTTTACGTATGCGGTTGTGTAATGACAAATAGGAATGTCCATACAAATATGTTGATATATGTATACGTACACATACATGCATGTAGGTATATATATGTATAGGAAATGTTAACTTGATCTTATTCATTTGAATATCAATTGTATACATATTTATTTGCCAAGGAATATATATAACTTTTAATGTTATTTATTGATATATACATATATATACATGTACATATGTACATATATATATATATATATATATATATATATATATATATATATATATATATATATATATATATATATATATATATATATATATATATATATATATATATATATATATATACATTTATGTACATATATACATATATATGTACATGTACATATATGTACATATATACATATATATGTACATGTACATATATGTATGTATATCTATATATGCATATCTATATATACATGTATATATATATGTACACATATATGTACATATTAATGTATACATACATATATATATATGTGTGTGTGTGTGTGTGTACATGTATACATACACACACACATATATTATACAAGTATTAAAGGCCGATTCATAGAATATATGCTATAGTCGATTAAAGGAGAAATACAACACAATATGTAATAGTGCAATAGTAAGTATGAAGTCACATTTATCATTATAGATAAAGTGCAAAGGAAATTATACATGAGAAAAAAGACTGTTGTGTAAAGATAATAAACACCGAAATTAAAGTGCAACACATTATATGAAGCAATGTACCAAGTCAACATATTAACAACATTATAAATGAAAGAGTTTGAACCATTGTTATTTGTCAAATACCATGCCTTGACTTAGTTGACCAAGTGATGTGTAGCCAAATTATGATAGACTATTTCCTCTATTTAAACTGCGAGCTTGAGAATAAGAAATGTGTGGAATAGTTGGCACCATATTATGAATTCTTTGGTTCCTTTAGAAGTCTTTCAAGCCTGGAAACTATTTTTTTGAATAAAGCATGTGCTTTATGAATTATTTAAACCGATGTGGCAAGTATTAGATCAATTTTCTATATAGTTTTGATGAGTAACATGATAGGAATCCACCACCTTTTATTGGTAAGCTGAGCCGATTGTTTATGGCTGAAAAGTGGCATAGTATGAACCTTGTTTTTAGCCTTGAGAAGCTAGTTTTTGGGTATAAATATGAGGTGTACTCACCTCATTCGGGATACACTTTCTTATGCATCATTACATTGCTCCATTTATGTTGTATTTTTTCATTTAGGGATTTTTAATTTGTTGAGAGCTATTGCGAGGAAGTTTTAGTGAGAACAGTTAAGAGAGGTTGGTTGCTAAGTTGATTTTTAGAGGAGGCCAAGCTAGAGGTCCAAAGAGTTGGTTGTAATAAGCAATTAATAGGCATGTAATTATATTCTCTTTATGTTTTCATCTTTCATCTAAAAGATTGTTTGCCTTGCATGTTTATTTTGGAATTGCACTAGTTTGCTTGAAAAAGAGTAATAGTCTATTTGCTTATAAAAGAGGAAAGGTCTTGTTGATATGATTTCCATATAAGTGTTTGTATTTACTCCATATTAAGGAGTGATTTATTGATGTCTATAGTATTACATACTAGGAATGGCAAATTGGGAATAGCTTGTTAAGTTATTTTATGTAAAATTGTTTTGTGGACTTGGAAAGCTTATGAGTTATACCTAGGGTTAGGTTATCCATTGAAGGGGGAGTAACTTATGCTTTTTCTTATGTTCATTTGGTAGAGGTGCCATTGAGAGTTGGAAAAAGGGAATAGGTTAAATCTAAGGTTAATGTTTACCTATTGAAGGTTTGCCTATGCATAGATATAATGGTCTAAAGTTAGAACGAGCTAGGGTAGTGTATGTGAATAGGATGACTGTCACTCAAAGTACTGAGTGAGAATACTTTGGCCAAAGTAGTGTGTTTTCCTTTGGCTCCACTGTCAGTTCACCGTGTTCCTTTTTATGCATGCTAGATCAAGATTGTAAGGTCTACAAGTTCTAGTTATGTAGGGCACAATACAAAGCTCATTAAGGTTAAAGTTATGAGGTTTCTTCACCAATCTCTTCATCAAAGGGTAGGTCCATCTATCCAATGATAGATGTGCGAGGAACCACATATGAGTCTGTGGTTGGTAGAAAAGCGCTTGAGTGATGCTTCTCCTCCTTAGTTGGCAATCAAGTTTTGAAGAAGATTCTTGGACCATCTGTATCTATTGCTTTGAAGCTTGGTTGAGCTATGTATGTAATTTTTTACAATCTTGGAAATATTGTAACATGTTGGTTATTGTAATGGAAATGAAATCAATAAATGAAATTTGTTATGCCATTTAAGTTCATTCTTTCTCTCTTTGGAAAATAATTTTTTTATTGCAATGGTTTGAGACATAGTTTATTTACTTGAAAGTGAAAACTTAGGAAATTTACTTGCATGAATAATTGGCATGTTACAGACTCTTTGTGCATCAAATTATGCAACCTCTTTCTCAATCCTATACCTCTCTACATGGATGACATCTAGATCTAATCACCACTATCTTTGCTCCTACACTAACAACACTTAAGTTATATCCCTCTAGGCTAATATGTTGTGGCTTTCTTGGAATAGAGATGTGCAATTTATGAATGCTACCCTATACATCATCATTTCTTGCTCGTAATAAGGTCAAAGAATGATATAAGCCATCATGTGTGTGATGTTGTATTGTTTTCTCTATTAAGAGAACTAGCACACCTTGAGATAGATGCTCAATCATAAGATAAACAAGCGCCACCCACTCAACTACACCCCCTATATGCAATCTTTCAATAGCCACATATTGATAACTATAGCAAAATTAAGGACATTTTCAAATGCAATATCATAACTAGTATACCTAGATAATTGACTTCCAAGTCTACATTAGTTGGTATCATAAATGTTATTCCAAGTAGAACTTTGTGGATGCTACCCTATATATCATCATGACTTAACTAATAAGGTCAAAGAATGATATAAGCCATCATGTGTGTGATGTTGTATTGTTTGCTCTATTAAGAGAACTAGCACACCTTGAGATAGATGCTCAATCATAAGATAAACAAGTGCCACCCGCTCAACTACACCCCCTATATGCAATCTTTCAATAGCCACATATTGATAACTATAGCAAAATTAAGGACATTTTCAAATGCAATATCATAACTAGTATACCTAGATAATTGACTTCCAAGTCTACATTAGTTGGTATCATAAATGCTATTCCAAGTAGAACTTTATGGATGCTACCCTATACATTATCATGACTTGACTAATAAGGTCAAAGAACGATATAAGCCATCATGTGTGTGATGTTGTATTGTTTGCTCTATTAAGAGAACTAGCACACCTTGAGATAGATGCTCAATCATAAGATAAACAAGCACCACCCACTCAACTACACTCCCTATATGCAATCTTTCAATAGCCACATATTGATAACTATAACAAAATTAAGGACATTTTCAAATGCAATATCATAACTAGTATACCTAGATAATTGACTTCCAGGTCTACATTAGTTGGTATCATAAATGCTATTCCAAGTAGAACTTTATGGATGCTACCTTATACATCATCATGACTTGACTAATAAGGTCAAAGAATGATATAAGCCATCATGTGTGTGATGTTGTATTGTTTGATGTATTAAGAGAACTAGCACACCTTGAGATAGATGCTCAATCATAAGATAAACAAGCACCACCCACTCAACTACACCCCCTATATGCAATCTTTCAATAGCCACATATTGATAACTATAGCAAAATTTAGGACATTTTCAAATGCAATATCATAACTAGTATTCTAGATCATCGACTTCCAAGTCTACATTAGTTGGTATCATAACTACTATTCCAAGTAGAACTTTATGGATGCTACCCTATACATCACATGACTTGACTAATAAGGTCAAAGAACGATATAAGCCATCATGTGTGTGATGTTGTATTGTTTGCTCTATTAAGAGAACTAACACACCTTGAGATAAATGGTCAATCATAAGATAAATAAGAGCCACCAAATCAACTACACCCCCTATATGCAATCTTTCAATAGCCACATATTGATAACTATAACAAAAATAAGGACATTTTCAAATGCAATGTCATAACTATTATACCTAGATCATTGACTTCTAAGTCTACATTAGTTGCTATCATAACTACTATTTCAAGTCTACATTGGTTGGTAATCCATGACTAGTGTACCTAAACCATCAACTTCAAGATCTAAATCATCAACCATTATTATTAATTAAAATCAATTCATTAAGAAATATAAATATTTCATTTAATTAATCTAAAGTAATCCTAAGAATTTTTTTTTTACTTTCCTTGTAATCTTTTTGCTTTGTTTAAAAAAATAAAGGGAAAGTATAAAATTTCTTTTCTGCGTGGGAATTTTACGGCAGACCTTTTTGAAGGTAGTCCGCTTGATATAGTGAAAGAATACAAGTATCTTGGGGTTGATTTTCACCATAAGCTCAGCTGGGAGACTTGTAGATCGAAAAGGATACAGGGAGGTTGGAAAGCCTCTTTCTTGCTGCAAAACAGATGTAGGAAAGCTGAACTTTGGGATTGGAAAACAATGAAAACTCTTATTGGTTTACTTGTCACGCCAGTTGTACTTTATGGGTGTGAAGTGTGGGGAAGCAATATGTCAAAGTGCAGCTGGAAACAAATAGAAAGGATCCAAAAACACCTAACAACAAGCAATCTCAAAGTTAAGGCCACGGTCCCATATGAAATTCTTTTAGCTGAAGCGGGGGCTTTTCCCTTGGAGGCATCGGCGATAATTCGGTTGATAAGTTATCTAAAGAAGATTGAAAATATGGACAACCATCGGTGGCCCAAAGCGGTTATGGAGGAGGCGCTAAACCGTATAAAGAAAACCTGGATGAAGCAGAACAACAAGTGGCTGAACAAGTGGGACATCAAATTACAGGAGTGTCCTAGCACCAATAGTGAAATAAAAAATTACGTGAAGGAAAAATTTAGGACTGCCATGTGGTCAAATCAGATTGGGCGAAAAAAAGCATACTACGTCAAAGAGTTTAACCCGACAAAGGATCATGGCGAAAAAACGTATTTAGGGGCTGCTATTAAAGGGAAAGCGAGGGTGTTAATTGCACAACTGAGGACGGGATCGCATCATCTTAGATGTGAGACCGGTAGATGGAAGTCTCCTAAGGAAACATGGGAAGAAAGAACTTGCATTTTCTGCGATAAGGGGGTGGTTGAGACGGAGCGACACTTCTTCATGGAATGCACAGCTTATGAAGACATTCGTAAACAGTATGCAAATAGTTTGTGTATGGGCGATATGCAGCAATTATTCGAGGAGGATAAGATCAATCAGACGGCTAGTCTTCTTGTCAAAAACAATAGTAGGAGATCTGATTTAGAAAAGAGCATGAAAGAAAATTAAGTTTGTTTCTTGGTCCCATAGACTGTTTAGTCTCGTGGACGTCATTAAAATCTTTCATTCATTCATTCATTCACCTAAGAAATTAGGTGACCTCTTTTTCAGAGAAAGTTTCCAAAACAGGCTCGTTGAATGGGCCGTGAGCGTATTGATAACGTGTACAAAGGTTGTCAGATTTGGATTCACTCGGAATTCGCACAAGATAAACTCAATTTGTAAGAATCCCATTTGAAGCGTTCATCTACAAATCCCTCGTAACCAGTAGAATTTAATCCCTAAAAACTTCCCACAATCGCTGGATCAAAGTCGCTGGATCAAAGTCGGTGAAGGAATTAATGCTAGAAAATGAAATTGTTTTTTTGGGCCCCACAAAACAAGGATACAGACAAAAGTTGAAACTTATCGACTGTAATCCGCGTTTCAGGAGACTAAATCCGGCAACAATTCTAGTGTTTTCTTGACATTTGAGGTGTGGTCCAATCGGCCAAGTGGACTAGAGGAAAATGTACGTGTCTTCCAGTCAAAAGTGGTTATGGGAAATAGTAGAAAAGATCGCTTCCTTTTATTGGAAATTGAGGCATAGAAGAGTTCTAAGTTTGGTAAAGAGATGACATGTCTGACGTGGCACTTGCGATGGTTTCTCATGGGCACGTTTTGTCAGTGTATTAAAGCTGAGAAGTGGGTGTACTATCTCTGGCCCAACAAACCAAGCTGTGTTGGTAGAAACAATGGCTTGGGTGTGTTGTAAATCAGTTGTTTTGCTCTTGCTGGCTCTGGGCTTCTCTGGTGTTGTTTGCAGTGGAGAGGATTCAGCTCTGAGTGAGATCTCCCCAAGGAACTTGCTGCAGAATGGACTGGGTGCGACCCCTCCAATGGGGTGAGATTGCATGTCCCCTCGTGACGACTTGTGTTGATGTGGATATGGAGATCTTGTTAGATCAATGGAGTTTACTGTGGTGATGTGACTTGTTTTGTCTCCATGTTTTTCTGTTGGTGGGTTTTGCAGATGGAATAGTTGGAACCACTTTGGATGTGATATCAATGAGGGCATTATTAAGCAAACTGGTATGCAGTGGCTAGTGAATACTCAATCTAACCAACGACTTATTGCTCTGTTTAGATACTCAAGCTCAATAAAAAACAATGTATAACACAAGATTTGTTGCTTTGCTTAAAAATCTATTGTTAGCTTCATAAAAATGAAGTATTAGGAATCCTACCAAGTTCTTTTTTTGACTTTGTTTTCTTGGTCCCTGCAGCTGATGCATTGGTTGCAACTGGCTTGAACAAACTTGGATATGAGTATGTGAATATAGGTAAATCTAGTCTGCTTGTACATGGATACAAGTAAAACATGTTATATGAATTGGAGCAAATTCTCTCCATTATTATAGCCTTTGACCCAGTTCATCGCTAGAAAGTATTCCTTTATGTGCTTAGATCTGGGATCAAGGCTTGACAATGTTTTGGGTTACTGTATTGCTAATGTGTGTATTCTTGGTGTTTTGAATTCTTCATATTGGATCAACCAGATGATTGCTGGGGGGAACTCAAGCGAGATGAAAATGTGTGTCTTCACATCCAACAGAGTTTTTATAGTGATTTTATGTTTTTAATTGTTCTCTTTGAGTAAGCCAGACTGTCAACTAATCTCTGATTTCACAGGGAAAATTGGTTCCAAAAGCTTCGACATTCCCATCTGGCATCAAGGCGCTATCTGACTATGTTCACAGCAAAGGTCTCAAATTGGGGATATATTCAGATGCTGGGTATGGAAAGCAGAGATCTATTTTCTGAAATTGTGCAGGCCACAAATATCAAATCATTTTTCTTATTCGTTGCTATTCTTTCTGAATTTCCTTCACTTTTCAGATACTATACTTGTGCCGAGAAACAACCAGGTTCCTTAGGATATGAGCAAATAGATGCAGAGTCATTTGCTGAATGGGTACATCCACCTCATCCTCCAACAGTCCCAAGTTCTCAATGTAAGTTTTGAACAAATGAAATTGGCCTGACTGATTGTTGTTCATGACAGGGAGTGGACTATCTCAAATATGACAACTGCAACACGGATGGCAGTAAACCAGAAGTTCGGTATGTCTGCCCTTGTTATCCTTCAAGATCTACTTGGGTCATCCAAATGAGTGTGCTCAAAGTAGCGACAGTGTTGTTATAGTTATGGACTGCGTTTAGTGATGGGTGTTTGAGATTAGAATAGACTGTTCTTCAATCTTTCCTGTAAACCAATTAGCTAAGTATAGGGTGTTTAAGATAAGAATGCATTGTTCACCAATCTTTCCTGTGGACCAATTAACTAAGTATACTTTATTTTTGCATCAAATTACAGATACCCGGTAATGAGAGATGCACTTCTCAAAACAGGGCGTCCGATATTTTACTCTCTGTGTGAATGGTAATGCTTTTAGCTATTTGCATTATAGAATTACCCCTGGTTATAAATCTAAATCTTCCTGTTAATGGCATGTTGATACTTAACACGATGTTCTTGCAGGGGAGTAGACCATCCTGCTAGGTGGGGCGAGAAAGTTGGAAATAGCTGGAGAACAACACAAGACATTAACAACAGTTGGATTAGGTGATAAGCTCAATCCCAAATTCATGGATTGCTATGGTGCTTTACAAATCACCCTTATGGTAGACTAATTGTTCTGAGCATGGATGCCTAAGTGTTTCATTTGGTGCAGCATATCTTCTCGTGCAGATCTTAACAACAAATGGGCAGATTATGCAGGACCAGGTGGATGGAATGGTGAGGATTTTCCCAATTACAGAGAAATGCAACTGATTATTGCACATCAATTAAATTCGACTGATAACTTGGCACAAAATTGTTTCTTTGTACTGGCCTAAAACTTAAATCACCACTAGCAAGTCCAGATTGCACCCATATTAATTTCTGTAATCATTCATCTTAGCCTACTTAAGGTTCAAATAAAGATGGTCGGTGTTTACATAAAATACTTTAACAAAGAATTAATCATTCCTTTTTTAGCCTTTATGCTCTGCTAAATTGCCCTGACCTTATGCCATGTAACCAATCATACTCATTGCGCATTTGTGGATCAGATCCTGACATGTTGGAGGTAGGAAATGGTAACGTGAGCAGAGAAGAATACCGTTCACATTTCAGCCTCTGGGCCCTAATGAAGGTACACTTATTTTATCTTCTATTCTTAATCTTTACATGTTTGTAGATGCTCATATATAGCCATTACTAGAAAAATGCCATATCGGATCTTGACTGGGAAACATGGAGTTTGTTGTGGTATAATTGAAGAAAGCTCGGTAAACAGTGTTATCCACATTGACGCATTGAATCGAACCCTCACTCAAAATATGTCTATGTTTCATTAAGAAATTACCTATGGAACACTATTATGGCTAAAACAAGTGTTCTGAACTATACACTGAATGACGATGATAAACAATTTGAAATGCCATTTTGCCTTAATCATGATTGCAGGCGCCATTGCTGATTGGATGTGATGTGAGATCTATGACTCCAGGGACATTTGAGATTCTTAGCAATGCAGAAGTGATTGCAGTCAATCAAGGTAAGACGCTTTTTAATTTATGTCCACTAGAATGGTGTGCATCTAGGTCTAGCTCTTTATTCTAGTCACTGTGCTTAAAGGTTCACTGGAGTAAATGGGTTGGAATCAGTTCTATTTGTTATAAAGTATGCTTAATCTTACATCCTCTCACCAAGGTTCACCACAATAAAACATATCAAAGTCCAATTCTTTCAGTTCAAAGGAAGAAGATGAGAACTGACTCCTAATCCCCTGTCTTCAAATTCTCTACAGACTCATTGGGAGTACAAGGAAAAAAAGTGACCAAATATGACGATCTTGAGGTATTCATGTTCATTACAGATTGTTTGATTCTAATAATACTCTTTCACAGTATAGGCCATTTATATATATTGTACCTTGAAGTATTATCAAATGGCTTATGCAGGTGTGGGCAGGGCCATTATCCAACAATCGTGTGGCTGTAATCCTATGGAACAGAAGTGAGTCAAGAGCTACGATCACAGCCAAATGGGAGAAGATTGGTCTCCAGCCTGGAGAAGAAGTTAGGGTCAGGAACTTATGGAAGGTAATATAGTACCCCCTAAGCACAAATTTCATTGCTATGATATAAAATTGACACAAACAAGGATAACATTGAGAATGATGAATGACCCTAGAGTCAAATCAGATTTGTCCATACTCTTTGAATCCCACAGACCAATATGATTGAAAGGACCTATAGAGTAGTTGTCTTTATATTCTGAATGCTAAATGGCATTTCAAAGTACTGATATATCATGACATTGATATTTTGATTTTGCAGCATAGAAATGAGGCAGGCATCCACAAAGGGAGTCTGACAGCATCAGTGAAACCACATGCTGTTAAAATGTATATTTTAACAAGAATTCATCAGTAAATCATTGCCAATAAGATTTTCTCAACACAAGTTGAACTGATAACTGGTAGGGTTCATCTTGATTCTTCATAACAGTAGTTCATTTTGGCAAAATCTGTAAGAGTCCCCTGGCAAATAGCCTCATTATTGGAATAAAACTGTCAGGCATTCTTTGGATCTTTTTGGTCCTCTGGCTTAAGGCTGAAAAGCTTATGAATTTTGTATGTAAACATTTATATGATTGTTACAATTGTAATAAAATGCATGAAAAATAAAAAGATCAGTGTAGAAAATAAAGTATCTTGTGCTTTTTAAAAAAGAAATTAAATTAGTGCATTGGAATGTGTATTGGTAACGACCACTTGATGCATAGGACCCAACGATATAACTCAATTATATTCTCGAAGTTGTTGAATGTCTTTTTGGTTGCTATTATTAATTATTAAATATCATTGGATCTTCCGTAGGGAGGCCACAAACTATAAACAAATTAAATAACATTACAATTGGCTCATATCCTCTTTGATAAATGTTATTTTATTGGGGCTTGGTTGATGGCATCTTTCACTATTAGTGAGCTTTTTGCAACAAAAGTTTGAGAATAAAGATCTAAACAATTAAATATTAAATAAAAAACTGCAGTTAGAAGTAACTTTTTTGGGTTAATTTAGGTTAAATAAATAAAAGTAATCAACTCAACATTAATTTTTAGATTAAAGTGAATAATTTTTGGGTATGATAAAGTATGTAAATTAGTAATATTTTACAAAATTAGATGTATAGGGCAGAGTTATTCAATTTTAGAAGATAAACCTAATGTAATATAGATTTCATTCATCTAGTTACAAAAAATGGATAATTTGGGTATTTGCTCATTGTCTAAAATCTTGTGTAGAATTGTAGCCTACTTAGGATCAATTTTGTAACTTTGGGTCAATTTTTTGTCATGCAATTTCAATCTCTAACTTGAGGTTTGATTTGACACACTATGCACTTCTCGTATTTGATGCATTATATTGTACTCCTCATTGACTATTAAGGACTAGTGATATGTAAAAGTACCTTAGAGAGATTGCTAGATCACAAGCATCAAGTTCGCCTAAGTCGATCTCCTTGATTGGACTAGCTTTATGGTCATAAAAAAGATTGTTAGACAACAAGTAATGGTGAAGTGATCTAGATTTTGATTCTAATGCAAAGTATTGTTCCTTTAAAAGCTCTAAGTCAAAATATTCATGTTAAAAGCTCCTTGTATGCTCTAGGATTTGGAATGATAATAGGAGGTGAATTTATGCCTAAACAAATGTCTTTAAATATCAAGACATAATGAATTTTTGCATTAGTGTGTACTAAGTTGACTCCCATCAATTATGAGCAAATGACAATAGTCAATTATTGAAATTTTTAAAAAATGAATTTGGGTTAGATCTACATCATGTGGGACCAATCCCACATGTTAGAGAAATGACCTAGGATAGGGAACATGATATATGGGGATTGGGAATGGATTCATGGAAATTAGGGATGAGGGAATAAGTGCAAAAAGAGTAGGGATAAGGATAGATGCATGGAAGTGTGTGTGCAAGTGAGCATGAATAGGGATCAAGGATAGAGCCACACCTAGTACAATTGTGCTTCATGTCACTATGTAATCATATTAAGAAATAACTCTAAAAATATATATTTTTCTTTGTGTTTGTAGGTATTTTGAGAGCACTCAACCACAAAGAGGTTTTCAAGTGTTTCCTTGTTTATTGTTCATTTATTTTCTCCATTTAAATGATGTAAATCTTGTCATTAGGCATATTTATATATACTTTCATTATTTGGTATACCAGGTACATTCATTTTTCTAGTTTTACATATTCAGTGAACTACTAGGCATGATTAAGATTTTTTTGGAAACTTTTTAATATTATGGGTCGTACATACATCCACAAGATGCATTGGCATCCCAAGTAGTGACCTTCTACACTTGATGCCAAGTTCTTCTCTATTGATTTCTTTTGTTTTATTTGTATTTATCAATTATGTACTTTAGATTCTAGCCAATTAAAATATGCAAATTCCCATCTCATATTAATGCAAAGTTAAATTAAAAGTAGATTAAATTTTTCCTTCTATAGTAGGTTGTCCATACTTATAGGTTGCATGGATAACCTAGATGTGGGTTATCTATACCCATAGATATTTCAATGAGGATACAATTATGTTTGGTTGGTTTGGTTTGGTCACCTAGCCCATTGGTTTAGTTATCATTATGAGGCATAGAGATGGTGTTACTTGATATAGATGTGTTGTGGAACCTATGATTATTGACTATGGTACAATACATGTGAGACTTAGTTGGGTAGTGATCATGGTTTTATGGAGGTTTCTTGTATTCTTGGATCTTTGGCACAACATGATTCTTTATTTAGGTACATTAGGTCTTGATCATGGTGTCATGGAGGCTCCTTATATGCTTGGAGCTTTGCCACAACATGGTTGTTTATATTGGTACATTTGGTGGTGGTCATGGAGTCATGGAGGTTCCTTGTATGCTTAGAGATTAAGAAAAACATAGTTGTTTATGAAGTCACAATCATTTTTCTAGTTTTACATATTAGGTGAATTACTAGGCATGATTAAGATGTTTTTGGAAACTTTTTAATATTGGGTCGTACATACATCCACAATATGTATTGGCATCTTGGGTAGTGACCTTCTAGGCTCGATGCCAAGTTACTCTATTGATTTTTGTTTTATTTTATTTGTATTTATCAATTATGTGCTTTAGATTCTAGCCAGTTAAAATATGCATTCCCATCTCATATTAATGCAAAGTTAAATTTAAAGTAGATTAAATTTTTCCTTCTATAGTAGGCTGTCGAGACTTATAGGTTGCATGGATAACCCAAATGTGGGTTATCTATACCCATATATATTTCAATGAGGATAAAAATTATGTTTGGGTGGTTTGGTTTGGTCACCTGACTTGGTTTTATCATTATGAGGCATAGAGATGGTGTTACTTGATGTAGATGTGTTGTGGAACCTATGGTTATTAACTATGGAACAAGACATGTAAGACTTAGTTGGGTAGTGATCATGGTTATATGGAGGTTTTTTGTATGCTTGGATCTTTGGCACAACATGATTCTTTATTTAGGTACATTAGGTGTTGATCATAGTGTCATGGAGGCTCTTTGTATGCTTGGAGCTTTGCCACAACAGGGTTGTTTATATTGGTACATTTGGTGGTGGTCATGGAGTCATGGAGGTTCCTTGTATACTTAGAGATTAAGAAAAACATAGTTGTTTATGCAGTCACAATCAACAATGATCATGGTTCCATGGAGGTTCCTTATATTCTTCGATCTTTGGCATGACAACATTTTTTATGTAGATGCATGGTTGGTAGTGTTAGATTGATTCTCGATTGCAAGTGTTGGTTTTATCTTCTTGTTTTAGAGACATTGGTTCTAATTTATCCCCCATAGCTTTGTGGACTCCTATTTTGCATTAGATTTTTGGCATGATACAAGGTCTCTTAGGAGAAAATATGTTAATTTGAGGTATATGATCTTCTTTTGAGGAGATGTGAATCATGATGTCATAGAGAGTTGCTAAATTTTGTATTGATCATGCAGTTGAATATTTTGGCAATGGTTTATGATAAATTGATTGATAAGTGGTGTGATCATTTTGGTTGTGAGCTTCTAGTTATTGTCGTGTTACAATGGAATGTGATTGATGTGAGATGATTGGTTGTACACCTATTTTAAATTTGGATTAGGCTAGAGATCTCTTGTTCTTAGGGATCATGAATTAATATGGTTACTCTTTGATGAGGTTTTAGTAGGAAGACCAAGGAACCTAGACTTGGGTTAAACATGAGTTCAAAATGGAATTTTTGAGGAGATTATTCTTGGAGAGAGCAATTATGGCATAGTGTATGATGGAGGATCAATTTCATTCCCCAATATTGGTCCTATTGGTAGTGAATCATTTGATAGGTATAATCTGCCTTGTTTTTAGATATATTTTGTTTCATGCTTTATTTTCTCATGGGAATGAGTCTTGAGCTATGAATGTTAGTTCTAGAGGTCTTATTGGAGGATTACTCAGCATGGTTTATTTTTCCCTTGTCTCTTTATGCATATGATCTTTTTATAGAGACTTTTTTTTAAGTGTAGAGGATGATTTTGGGTTTATTCCCTTTCTTAGGGAATGGATATTTCTATTTGATTTTACATCAGTTTGAAAGGTTTACATCCTAGTTGGTTTTTTGACTCACACTATATGCTCGATCTTTGAGTTGAATAGTTGGTTGTTGATAAGACTCTTCTATTTGGGTTTTTGTTAAGGAGATCTTACTTGTCACAACTTGAGCACTTAGAGTTGTTGGTAGAAGGACATGCTACATGGTTTTAATTTGCAAGTTCTCTCTAGATAGTCTTGTTTTCTTCCTCGAGGTTTATGTTCAATGACATGTGAGTAGAGGTTTGTGTGGAGTGATTTTCTATCACTATGTTTGTGGTCATTTTATTATCATTCATCATTGTTTCCTTTCGGGTAGTAGCATGGAGGCTCTTTTGATCTCTTTCTCTTATGATGTTGAGAACTTGGTAGAGCAATAGAAATTTGCGATGAGGGAGTTATGCTACAATAATTTAATTTGCATTTTTTTCCTATCATTATGGATGTTCCTTGGTACTAGATGACATTGATAAAATTTGATATACCTTCTACGTGAATTCTATTGGTGGACTTTTGAATGTCTTAATTGATTTAAAATTTGACATTACCCATGTAGTCGAAGTTCTAGATTGTATATGTGTCATTTGTTAGATGTTCTCATTATAATGTGGTATTGAGGGTCTTCAATTTTTTCATCACATGTTTATTTGTTGTACCCTATATGACTTTTTTATGTAGAATAGTGTATATATAGCGACTTATGATCAAGATTTACATTTCTTTGGATATATTGATGGAATAAGGTCTACCTTAGTTTTGAGGTATGGTTAGTTGGATATATTAGAAACTAGTTGTGGTTACTATTATAGCTATGGTGTTTAATTCTTAGAACCTACTCAATTCTATTTGTTACAATTGGATTTAGTGTTTGTTTCTGGATATTTAATTGAGGCAACATTCATACTTCCATATAACAATTAGTGTGACATCTCTTTGGATTGGATCTTATCTTTTGTGTATTGGAATGATAGAGGATGAGAAGGTTCTTATTTTATATGACGGTTTCCCTAGTTATTGTTGTAGGTATATTGATGGAGCACACATATAACTTGGATGTTTGATGGTACATGTTGGCTATACAGATTGTTCCCTTGATATTTGAGTATATTAAAGACCCCTTATGCATTATATACAAGTGGGAGAATGTTGGGAAAAGGTGTGTTGTTTACCATGCATAATGCTTGTAATGTAAAATTAATATTTATTTGTGGTGCACCTAGAGAATCTAGGGGTGCATATATCACATGAATCAGATATTATTGGGGACACTTTGTATGTTGTATGTAATATTGGGATAAATATTTAATGTGGGTTTTAAATTGAAAAAATATTTAATATTATGAAAACTTAGTATCAAAAGGAAAACCTTAGCACCAAAAGGTAAATGATTAGGGCATGGTTTTCTACGCTCATGGTTTAGAGGTATATGGTATATCTAAAACCACTTACTAGTTTTGTGCAAATTTATTTCTATAAAATAAAGCACATGAATAGTTGTTGAAGTTAGTTTTCATAACCTTTGGCTCATTGGCTAAGGTTGGATTGATAATCTCATGTAGATTGCATACATGCGCGGAGAAGAACTATGGATTTGAATGTGTGGTTACATGATTCCCATTCCCTTATTTGCATGGAGTGAAATTAAGAAGTTTGATATTTCAAAAACCTTGCATGGAGACTCTACATGTGTATTATAATATTTGTTCATGAGATTACATTGAGTTCCTAAGTACTTTTGGAAGTTGGTTTTTCCCTTTGAGAGGTTTACTAAGGTACATCTTGTTAGCGTAAACAAGGTCATTTCATATCTAGTTAGTTAATTTCCCTTTTTAGGTTGACTTATTCGCAATAGTTAAGTCTCCACTTAGGGAATTTTATCTTTTTATCTCACTTCATGTGTTTGAAACACTTGTACTCACCTCTTTAGACACCTATCTCATGCACACTTTCCACATGCTCAAACACTTTTCATATGAGAAAACGTGTGTTGCATATTTGGAGGGGTAGTCAATATTTCAATCCTACCTTCCTACTTCCTCTACCTTGCCTATATATGTAAGGCACTCATTGAAAAGTTTAGACACTCTTATATTATATGACATACATGTTTTTGTGCTTATATGTTCACCAATGGAAGATATCATTGGATTGTGCTTTCAAATATTGGCTTCTCCAACATGACACCAAAGCCATGTTTGCACATCCCTTCTTGAATCAAGGTTACCCCAACACTTAGCCCTATCGTTAGAGAATTGTGGAGCCAACTAAACATTATCATTGAATTTGAAAGGATCAATACACAAATAAATATTGTTCCTTTCATCAGATTTAGAAATTATTTATTTATTTTTTTCAATGGTATGATACAAAATCCATACGAGTTCCATATAAATCCATATGATATGAAAAAGTTATCAAAAGAAATTGAAAAAAAAATTAGCAGATCAACCCTTTGCTGATTTTTCCATTTTGGTAAAAGCTTTTGGAGGTCTCCTTGATAGACTTAGCATTTCTTGCCTCTAGTTCATGATTGTATTTGCTATTTTGGTCAAAAGAAAAGCCTCTTCAAGGGTTGAAGTAGGATTTGAGCATTTTGATCATTGCCAACAATATCTCAAGCTCTCAAGTGGTTTTCATTTCTTGGGGTCATTTTTTATTGTCATTTTGACATATTGCTCAACATTTTGCATTGTCTAATCTGTTGGAGTAGTTGCTGTCACTAGGATTATCCTTGTAATCATCCACCAAGTGCAGAGTGAAGCCTTTGGTATAGCTCTTCTAAAGCCTTTGCTGAAGCTTTTTCCAAGTGTGCCCTTAGCCATGGTGGCCCTACAAAGTCTCCCACCCATCTGACTCGAATAGTTTAAGTCATCACAGTGTGAATTTTACTACCAATTTGGCTGCAATAGGAAAAAAACCCCAAGCTTCACATAGTTGTTGTCCTTCCAATGGCCATACCACCAATTGGCGACAAATATCAATATTCTTTATAAATGTCTTCTCCTTTCCCTCTATGTTTAGACACATCATCATTGAATAACTTGTGTGGAGTTTGTTGGTGGTAATCTTAAATATCAAGCTTGTGAATGCCCACTGACCAAGCTTTGGTTCAATTTATGGGTGTCATTTGTGGAAAAAGGCGGTCTCTACAAGCCTGTTTTAGATCCATCAGCCCAAGATTCCTCTACCACATTAATAAGAACAAGGCTCTTGTAGTTTTTGGGTTCCAGGGGGTGTCCCTATGGAACAACTCTCTTACAAGCAACATCACAATAGTCTAAAAAGATTGTTTCAAACAAATCTTGTTCATCAACTTGAATCTTAAGTGTCACTATGTATTCTACCTTTTTCAATTGAAGAAGCCTAGGTGAGAGTCCACAAATCTCTTCATAAAACCTGGTCTTCGTATCTAATGACGACCTCCAACATAGGTTGTCCACTCCCATAGGTGGCTGCCAACTCATACTCTAACTTGCTCTTTGACTTGCATCCTAGAGACTATTTTCTATCCAGTCCTTAGAATGCACATTTAACTATATTTATTAATTAACTGAAAATCAGAATACAAAGGATTTGTTATTTTCAAATCATGTAACAGTAAAAAATTTAGTAAACCATTGTTTTAAATTGTTTTCTAACTGGTAAACCACTAACAGTCTTCTAACCACTAGGTTTGTTAATTGCTAATTTATGCTAATTGCTGGGCATTGCTTTATGCTTCTAAAAGGGGGGTAATATTTTTCTTTTTGCCATAAGTTACAAATGGAGAGTTAATTTTTTTAGTTCAAATAATTGATGCAAAGTTGGTTCCATTATGAACATAGTGGCGTCATTTTTTTTTCAAATTGTGTTGTTTTTAAATATTTTTTGGCTTTTAAAGTCAATCTTTGTATGCAAATTTTGATGGGGTATAATTTTCACCTTAGTTATTGAAATTTTGCACACTTTTTTTGGACACATATTAGAATTTTACAAGGAATCCATCCACTAATGTAATTATAAAATTTGGATAACCCATTTTATCACAAATGTAAAAATCATTGTTTGTTATAAATGGTCAATTTAGGCATTCAATCTTAATGACATTATAATTTCTCTTGCACATCTTTCTAAGGGGACTAGGTTTCAACACTAATCATTTTAGGGAGAAATTTGCATTTATACATTGATATTTTTTCATAATTAGATCATGTCTAACAATTGTAAAATCAAATGTACATATTGTGGGAGAAATAAGCATGGGGAAAAATTATGTCCTCATGTCTCACATCATCTTCTACAACTTCTATTCAAGATCACATATCCTCCTCAACCCGTTGCTACATCCAAATCTAGTGTTGATATCTTCATGCATTCCAAAAATTATATGCCCCAAGACATTGATATTGTTTTTTCTAGATCCACTACATTGGGATGCATTTCTACTAGACATATCATCCTTGTTTATAGAGTCTTGTATTACAAATTTGAAAGAGACAATTGATGAAGTTTATTTTCTATTTGATGAAAATCACATAAACATTGTTGTCACTCCTTATACATCTTTGGATCTTTCTCTTGCATTGCCTATATTAGCTTCTATAGTGACACATTTTGCAAATATTCATAAGTTTACATATCCAACTTAGTCATCATCCATTTTGACATCCTTTGCAACAATATCAAATTCTCATTAGTCCAATTGTCACCATCCATCCATGGTTCCCATACTCGAATCTTATATGATACATGATTCATGGTTTAGCCTTGGCTCAAAGATCTTTGAGCATCATTTGAAGACATCATCATGGGAATCATCTATGTCTTTGGATCATGTTCAAAATTTAGAGTCATTCATCTTACTTTCTGCATATTCCTATTAAGAATGGGAACTCATCTTGCACATATTTATGGTGTTGTTTCTTCTTGAGGGGAGAAATGTTTAACATTCATGGAGCATCTTCAACATCCAATGTCAAGCACCTACCAACACTACAAGAGGAATTTTGAGGGGATGTTGCATGGTTTCTCTTTTCATCTCAATATTGGGAGGGAGTGTTTCCTCACATGGGAATCTTTCCTTCTCAATTTCTAGGGGGATCACATAGATCTTCTCTCTTTTCTCTCATATGGGGGGAACATTTATTGTACATTGTGCTATAATTAGTCATTGTAGGGTCATAATGAGTTCCCCTTATATCTCATATTTTCTTCACTTGTACATTTTCATTATATCATTTCTCTTTTGGAGGGGAGTCTTATTTCCCATTGGGTTTTATCCTTTACTTTGTTGATGAGAAATTTTTACATTGGTATCTACCATGGCCTCATAGTTGAGACCCACCATCATTGTATTTATCCTCCCTAAGTTTCTCTTAATGGGGGGTGTTAGTATAAATAGGGTCATTTCATATCTAGTTAGCTAATCGCCCTTTCTACATTGAGATATTCACACTAGTTAAGTTTCCACTTAGGGAATTTTAGCTTTTTTTCTCATTTCATATGGTTGAAACTCCCACACTCACCTCTTGAGACACCTATCTCATGCACACTTTACACACATTCTCAAACACTTTTCATATGATAAAACATGTGTTACACATTTGGAGGAGTAGCTAGTCGTTCAATCCTATCTTCCCACCTCATCTACTTTGCCTATCTATGTAAGGCACTCATTGTACATTTTAGACACTCTCATATTATATGATAGACATATTTTTGTCCTTATTTGTTCACTATTGGAGTTGTGTCATAGAATATCTTCTCTAACACATCTTGTGTCATCTTAATGGTATGTTTGTCTATTATTTTACATTGTAGATTTTGAATACTTTTTTGTATATTTTTTCTCTCTTGAAGTTATGTGAAAATAGTTATTATTGCTGCAAATTTCATTACTTGAAATATTTACTTCCTAGATAGTTTGATATAAATAAATTGGGGGCTACTAAGTTCATATTATGTATGAATATCATAGGAGATATAACTAACATAAATATTTGGTTGTACCAAAGTAAGTATGTTAAGTCTATGTTGTAGAAATTTAGCATGGTAAATAGAAAACTAGTGATTATTTGTATGTCAATGTTGACTAAGTTATCAAGTAGTGTTTATTTACAACCGATGAGATGGAGGATATGTTTCATGTTCATTATGCTAGTACAATTGGTAGCTATATGTATGCTTTGGTCTACATCAAATCGAACATTTCCCCAACAATGGGGCTCTTGAGTTATTTCATGGATAATCTTGGCAAGGATCATTTGGCTATAGTGAAAATGATGTTTAGATTTTTTGGAGTACTACAAATTACTATATTTTCTATCAAGTGTCTTTATCAACATGGACTTTTTCATCCAAATCTTCATGAGCACATAATTTATCAACTAGATCTTCATTAATATAAACTTTGTCAATGAAACTTCATTAGCATTGTCACTTTATCAACCATTGGGAAAAAAAATGTTAACTAGGAGTGAGTAACTTCTACAAGGGAGATTGATAATTTGGTAGTTGATATATAAGGTTTTGCATACTCAAATTCAGAAGATCTTGATAAAAAGAGATCTACCAGTCGATACTCCTTTGATATGTTTGGTGTTGCAATGAGTTACATGTGTAAGTGATAGATTGTGGTGTTTTGCCTATGAAAAAGATGGTATATGAAATCTAATCATGCATATAAAGAATATAGTTAGTAAATATTGTGTTTAAATGTTGGTTTGATTCATGAAAAAATTGAGATTGGATGCAATAATCAAAGTTCCATCAACATGACAAAGAACTTGACTTTTGATCGACAAATGAAGCACAATCATTTTTAGTCATTTTATTTTTGATATGGTAGAGGATGGAAGAGTGATGCTTGAAAATGTTGAAAATTTGAATTTTTTTATAAATGTATTGGTGAATTATACAAGCATGAAGAAGTCTAGGTGTTGTAGTGATTCTATGAGCATCTCAACCCTTAATAGTTAGTTCATTGTTTGATGCAATTTCTCATTTGATCTTTCAAGATATATGAAAAGTGGGAGATTGTTTGGATAGGTTTCACACACCTTTAATCCCAATGTTGGAATTATATTATTCAATTATGATCCAAAAATATATTAAGGCCAATGAGTAGATTCACTACTAGCATATAGAATCACAAGAAACACATAGAAAATGAAAGGTTGATTGGCTAGGGAAACCTTCAAAAATACCAAACTATTGTTGCTCCTATCTCTACTTATGGGTCTCAATCTCGAATATACTTTGGATCTACTCGATCAATTTTATACCTCTACTATAGGTGGTTTTGGGCCAAGGCTAGGTTATGCCTTTGTACATGTTGTCATACATACCTATACTTTTGTAACTGTAAAGACATATGCTAATACCTAAGGCTAGGGGTATTCCATCAAAGGTGAAAGCAAGGCTTATGATCAAATTATGACACAAAAGGACCAATGAATAAGGATTGATGTCTCCTTCTTATTTCAGATTTTATAAAACAAGTGTTCCCTATAATGTGAATCTTGAGAAGATTCTAATGGAATTAACCTTGAGACAAACCATATCCAAAACACGTGAAACTACTATCAATTTTTCACTAAGTATGGATGTGGTTTACCTTGAACCAAGGGTATAACACCTATATGAGTAAATATGTTTGGAATGTGGATTCTAAGATGTCTGCTTTTTAACCCCTTAATATTTTTGGTACACTATCCCACTTTGCACATGGATACAATGGTGATAGTGGGGTAGGTTTCACCACAAATAACTTTCATAAGGTTTGTGTACACTTTGTGAAAATGATGTAATAAAATAAAAAATGTGTTGTGTCAACTAAATCTAAATTGATTAAGTGGTTGTTATTTTTTTTTATGTTTTTCTATCAAATGTTGTAGGGTTGTGGCTTGCTGAAATGAGTTACAAATGGTTTCCTTCATCTATTAGGGAAATAAAGTCAAGTATTCATCAATCAAATGACATCACTCAAATAGCCACTACAAAAAAGATGGAGGACACATGATATTGTGGGTTGGCCACACAAACATATCTTAAACATATCTATCAAAAGATCCATAAACTTACTATGTCACCTTGAAATGACCTTACAAAATATTCACATTGGGTTTTATAGTCTCTACAAAGACAACCCAATCAAAATAAATATTCAAATCAACAAATGTGATTAAGACAGCTTGCCAAATTGTTAAAAGAAAATATTCATGGAGATATTTAGATGATCAAACATTGCACTTTATTTTAACTCCCCTAACAATTATGTAAAAAATGATGCATCGATACAATGAGAACTAGAATAATACACATTCAATATTGTTTGGCACAATATACAAGAAAAATTATACATGCTTCTTTCTCTCTCTATTTTATAACAATGTGCCAACTAAAACCCAACCTTTTCCCATCAACTCACCAATTTATATATCATTTTTATTCAACCATTGAAGAAAATTCAAATTTCCATCATCTCATTGTCAACAAGATACAAACAATACCCTAATTAGAAGAACACATAGGATCATGAAAGATCAACCCAAAGGAAAACTTGATACTTAGTATCATGAATACAAACCATCAAATGTCCAAAAATGAAAGAGGAAAGAGAAGCTACTAGGTAATATAGGAAACCACCCCAAGATCACTAGTTGACGAAGTCAACATTAAAACATGTCCTTAAACATTAGAGAAAAAATATTATGACATAAAAAGGACTACCATGATATGCGTAGAGCTCACAAAGAACACCCATTATATACACTAGAAGAAACATGTCAACTCATAAGGAAGCCCCAAGAAAAACCACTAAAGAGTGGACTACCAACCACCCACCTCGATAGCTAAGAGTTTTTAAACATTTGAAAATAACTTGTGAACTTGAAGCATGAAACATAGTTGGTGGGGATGAATCGTAGATGGTAGGGTAGGTAACCTTTTATACCTTATTTGTTACCATCCATCCATGTGGGATAAAGCACATTGAATAGTGGACAATCAAAAGTTTGGAAAAATAACATGTCACAACTAGGTCTAGGGGAATGTCGCATGGCATAAAACTATTCATCACAAAATAGAGGGGATAGAGGGAAAGTAATAGATAATCGTAAGGAAATAACACATTTGATAGATATCACAAATGCAAATCTCTTGGTAATGAACAAAGAAAAACAAGAACGGCAGCATGCATTTGGGCCAACATAAAGATAGTGTAATAAAAATAAGCACTAGACTTAGTCAATAAATGGGATATAGACCAATAAGTTATCAATTAAGCAAGCTTATTTTAGGCATTAAAATATGTGCATGGATATTTAGGCATTAAAATATGTGCATGGATATGGGTGCCTAAATTAGATAGTAGGTTATAGTACCTATAACATTCATGGTTTGTGGTATTGTACAAGCTTATATATTGAATGTTCATGTTGGAGGTTTTATGATAATATGTTCCAAGTATTAAAATGTTGCTAGAATTTCTCCATTGTATTGATTTGTATGATCTTCTATGAAGGATTGAGCTTGAATTTACATTGTAATAATTGGTGTTATTTGGAATACTATGTTAATTATTTTTTGTTATTTGCATGTCTTGAATGTTAGTGCATGTATGGTTTTATTATTATAATTAGTTAAATCTATGTCTCTCTTTATTTTATATCCTCATTAATTAAAGTGAGAAGTGTTTCTAGCGTCATATCTTCCTTTCACCCTTAACTTATTTCAAAGGTTAAATAAACTCAACTCACCTCTTCAAGTTCTTATCAATCACTAAGTGACAGGTGTTCTTTCTCACTTAGGTAGGTCAAAGAGAAAACAATGAGAATTTCAAGGATAAAAACAATAAAAAAATATAAGCATTAAATGCAAATGCCATTCAAGGAGATAAAATCTTCCAAAATCATAAATATTCCATGTGAAGAGCGTGTGGTCTTAAAAAACTTTCCAAATACAAGGAAATGTACCTACAAACTACTTAGTAATTAGACTCAAAAGAAAAACATATGCTAAAATACAAGTATTTCCACATCAATACTATGAGAAGAATATTATAGAAAATGATCTACAAAAATTTCAATGGCATTTTGAAATATAAATAAAACTTAAAAAGGAGAGTATGGGAGAAGAGGAATACAAGAGAGAAGAGGAATACAAGAGAGATGAGAACACGAGCAATATGGATATTGTGTGCAATTTGAGATTGAAATGAATGAATAACTTGAAAAAACTTAAACATGATCAACCACAAACAAATACAAACACTTAGTTAAGGCTATTTGAAGATTCAAATAACACAAATTACCTAGCAAAAATCCATGTTAAATCTCCTAGTTTCATAATGAATTGGATTTTCATTATGGATTGAGAATGTAAGTGTTTGAAACTATCAACATAACCTTGCATTCAAAATTGATTGATGAAAATGGCTTGGCTAAGGGAGATTTTATAGATTTGTGAGGATTTGATTTGAGAGACAAGGGGAAAGGGGATAACAACTTGGTTTCCTTTTTGAACAACACTTGTCATTCCCATGCAATACAAGTGGCATTCCCATGTGCATAGAATTAGGAATTAATTAAATATTTAAAAACGGATTGTGGGTTATGAATGAAAATTAAATATAAGTGTTTATTTAATTTTTGAGAGGAAAGGGAGGTAAGGTTATGTATGAATAATTATTTAAATAATTATCCAAATATTAAACCTTAGGGATAGAATAGGAAATGATTTTGGATGGTGAAGAGGAATGAGGGGACTAATGAGGAATATTAATTAGATAATAAAATTATTAGTTCATTAATATGAGCATTAGAAATATGGATAATTGATCAAATGGAAATGATCAATTTTAGAAGAATAATTAGAAATTATCAAAGTGTCAATTTTAGGTGTTTATATATATACCTTATGAAAACCCTTTCAAAAAAATCCAACCTCAAAAGCATACCCAATTTATTATTCACTAATAGTTAATGGTTACTCTTCAACTCTTCAATCCTATAGGGAAAATAGTAGCATAAACCTACAAGAAACAATCTATAATGCCTCCATCTCAAGCCCTCACTATATAGAATTAAGGAGGCCCCAAAAAATAAAAAAGTAATACCATGAGCCCAAACAAGGTCCCAAAATACCATGGTAAGAATTATCATGACCCACTAGACAAGAGAGTGGTTTCCAAAATATAGTCTAATACTATCCATAGATATATCCTAATATACAATCACAGGTCCAATTCATTTTCTTGCTTAAATTTTATCTCTATCAATAATGAACACATCGACATGTAGACGCACCTAAAAACCTTTGTACCTTAGTCCAATGACACATATACCTTCCTAGGACTCCCACTACATGGGCAAAGTTATAGTCTAGAACTATTTGTATCATCTTAAATTCCACCAACAACACTCAAATAAAGGATATATATCAAGTCCTCTATTAAATAGTGTCAACAAACACATTATTTTACACACTTGAAAACTAAAATGCTACACAAATTTGCCTACCCTAATCACCTTAACTCGTCAAATTCTTCACATCACAAAAATAGAAATCAAAGAGCCTTAATCATCCATGTTGTTACTCAAAATAAATAAATTATAATTATTAAATGATGACCAACTTGTTTGAAAAATAAATAAAGCGATCTAATTATCTCTACACAAATCCAACTACACTGAAATAAACCAAACCTTTGAAATATAACACAAATTGTAGAGAGAAAATTTATAAATGAAACCATGTCTTTCTACCAACACCATGTGCTCAATTTGTGATAAGTAAGATATGTTTTTGAATCCCCAAATAGAAAATTCATCAATGTCTGATAGTTCAAACCTAAGGTCAAACACAATAGTAGTAGATGTGAGCTTATCAAACTAAAGGAAGGTCCAACTAACAACCATTTCTATAGCAAAGGGAATATGTACAAGTAATTGATCATCTCTTATACTCCTTAAAATAATATCCTCAAAATTAACACCACAACTCAATACCTAAACATAAAGAGAATGAAAGAATTAGCAATGCATCTACTCGTCAATAAATCCCTTAGAACTAATGTCTAGAACTCAATACTCAAGAACATGAGAAGACAAGACATGAAAAAATAATGCTTATGAAAAATAATGGGGTACTAACTATTAGATAATTCACTATTGAGTGGACCAAGAGTGGGGTATGAGATTGTTTTTCTAATGAAACATAAACTCCTTAATTGGTCCATGATTAAGTCGTGTGTGATCTAGGTGCAAGATCCTTTATCTTTTAGCTAAAACCAATCCAATACACTCATCACTACAACACATCACCTCCAAATAAAGTGAGATATCTCCATTCTCACCCAAATCTAATATAGATGCACACACATTCATCTCTTCCAACTAGACTCCAACTATAACTCTACAATAATTAGAATTTCACAAGGGAAAATAATCACATCACTCATCTAGCATATTACCACAAATCACCACCAAACATCCCACCATATAATCAATATAGAATCTAAGACCTTACTATGATGTCATGATTTATATTATAATCACAACTCAACAAAAAAATATAAGAACACTCCAAGGCAATAGGTTTTCCAGATATTCAAAAAATATCATGAATATCATCCTTTACAAATTGATAGATCCACATCACTATTAGAGCTTCCACTAAAAGTGATCAATAGCTACACATGGAATTATGATAAACATATCCTAATTGAAGATCACCCATGGCCCTCACATAATCAAAGAGTGTAAATACAATACAATACTAGGAGATCTCAAAAGGCCAAGTAAAACCATAATCTCCAATAAAGAAAATACCGCCTACTATATAGCCCCACAAACTCCCATTAAACCATGATCCAATATCTCTCATGACACCATAGTCAATTGCTACATATTCCAAAGTACAACTATATTAGGTAATATAAATAGGCATCTATATATCTCTCTACAATGAACATAATAATGTACCATGATGACTGAAAAGGATAACCAAAAATATGTCACATATCTATCACATCAAACAATAAAATCCTACTACAACAAGACACCAATAAAATTTCAAAAAGTTGTAGGTATAGCTAACCCACATCTAATTTTTCCATACAACATGTATGTATATGCAAATAGCATAGACACGATGTCTAAAGTTGATAGGAAGCATGGTCATTGCTCCAACTAAAAATAAGGGACCACAAAACTCACAATGTCACAATAACACAAAATACATATTCAACACTAGATAAGTAACATGCGAAACAAAAACAACTAGAGGAGATGTATATATTCTCTATGCTACCAATATTAGATCAAAACCTAGATCTAACATATTGCAAATTCATAATAGAACTATAGTTTAGGAATTGAACAAGCATCACCAAAGAAATTTTAAGTGACCAATCACACCTAAACACTCATACACCTAAGAAAGTAGAAAAATACTTCCTCAAACCATGCACAAAGTATGCATTCAAATCTCCAACTATATCCATATAAAAATATTTAGGATTTATAATTTGAATAACAATATATTTATAGATATATAAAACCATAGATTTTGATTAACATGTAAAACCTATAAAAGCATACCTTCAACTCTAAATTTATTGAGTATTCACAAACCCAAAAATATAAAAAATCCAAATCTACAATATGAAATAATAGTCATAAATATGCATAACCATAATTTTTTGAATAAAAATTACAAAACCCACATGTCCAAATAGGATGAATTGTAACATGGAAGTACAAATATCTAAAAGGACCAAAGTATCATCTAGAAAATCTAGGCCACTAGAAGACCAATTCCACAACCATCACCAACTACTTGCAAACAAAGGAACTAAGTTTTCTACGAGTTTCCACATAACCAAAAGACGAACTCTACAAATCCCATTCAAGTATGGGTTAATCATCTTGTAATCTTACATAACAAGGGGCTAAAACCATGAACCCAATATAAGAACTTGAGATGGTAGTCAAAATAACTAGTGCTTCCCATATGAATAAGAAACTAGAAGAAAGCGCTAACATCAACATTATTCCACTACAAATGACTGAGATAAATAGAAACAACCATCATTCTAGAGGGTACTCTTATATTTTCAAACAAGTACTCCAAGTCACAACCATGCAACATGAAAACACATGAATAATTCTAATATCTTCTAACTTGACTATTTGAATCCCAAAGTTGGTTCCATGGAACCTCTCCATTATTTTACTTGTACTTTTCATAATATTACCTAAAAAAATAAGCCAAATCCACTACAAAAATTCACTCAAACAAGAAACAATAATCAACTTAATCCTTCTTATACATTCTCATAAGCTTGTTAAGCTAAGAAGTTAAAGGAATGCCTAAAACTCAATTTACCATGGGTCCATCACATACAAGAATATGAAAACACATTCAACCCACATGCAAGAACATGAAAACACACTCAACCTACATGCATGAACATGCAACTACATACAACCCATAGAACCACCCCAAATATTCTTGGCAATACAAGGGCAAACAACTGAGAGGGGGGGTGAATCAATTGTCATAGAAATTCAAAACTTATTCAACTTATTAACCTTATTCTCTTATCTAATTATTAACCATGAAAACATAAATCATCAACACATCAGAAACACACATAACACCAAGATTTTTTTATGTGGAAACCCCGTTAGGGGAAAAACCACGGTGGAGGTCAGTCCACAAGATTATACCTTGTTAAAAGTATAATGAAAATGAAATATGGGGAATGCACATGCATTCAAGCACACTACCTAGAGCTAACTGCTCAATTACAAAGGAAGACACATTGTCTTACAAAGAGATTTAGATTAAAGCCATCCAAATTTTGAACTGAGAAAATAGCATATGCTAATGCCTGATTACAATTCCAATTAAGCACATGAAAACTTCTTCACTCTTCTTCACACTTCTTCACAATTCTTCACACTCTGCTCTTCCTTCAAATGATTTAGAACATTATTCATGCACACACACAAAAGCACACCTTTCTCACCCTTAAATTCGAATAAAAAAATCTCTCTTATATATCCGCAACATGAAATTTCATGACTACAAGTTGGCCATAAAGAAATAATAAAATGAATATAAATTGTTGGCCCAAAACATTAAAGATTATCAATGCAAATCAACCAAGGTTGGCCACAACTTAGTGAGGACCCAAATCAACATCTCCAACACAAAGACACTTCAATTAATTTCTCCTTGAAGATCCACAACATGCTACAAACACTATGTCGGCCGAGAACAAGAAAAACATGCGCACACAAGAGAAATCGCCAACCACAATCATAACAATCAATGCAGATGTGCAACAAAGATAGAGCATGATCTAGAAACATGCACACACATCAAAAATTACAAGAGAAGCATCCACAACAACTGAACTAACTGAAATAGCATCATCTTCAATTAGGAACACCAATTGAAGAAACAAAAAAACTGTTTGAATGGAAATCTTCATAACTCAATCAAATCTTCATGTAGATCTCTGAAACTTGGCATGGATAAACTAGATACACTCAGCAAAAAACCCTTTAGTCCACAACCTCTTATCAACAAGGTACATAAATAACCACCATATTGAACTTCACTTCACCACTCATACGCTGGAACTCATTTATTACAATTTTCTCAATATCCTCGACATATACAATTTCAAATACATTTATGCTAATAGTGTAGACATCAATGACAACCACATATCATCAACACAACCACAAAATCCAACAAGTATAATAACAAATGCAAGGAATATTATCGCATACGTTTAGTAATTAAACTCAAACTAAAGCTTAACTGGTAAACATGTAGGCATTTCCACATTGATCATATGAGAAGAATATTATGTAAAATAATCTATAAAAAATTAGTATCATTTTGACATATAAGCAACACTTAGAAAGGAAAGAATGGGAGAAAAATAAAAAAAAGAGACAAGAACACAAGTGACAAAAAAATACCTATGGAAAACTCTTTTGATAAAAAACCAACCCTTAAAGCATACTAAGTGTATTATTTTAACAATAATTAATGGTTACAATACATTCTCAGAGTCTAGTGCTCTATCAAGAGAAAGATTAGTTCAAAACATTTTAATTTCCTAGAAGAAAAATAATAACATAGCAATGCAAGAAACAATCTATAGTGCCTCTATGTCACACCCCATTATGCATTTACCTATTTACTATTACTATATTAGGGTAAATTATTCCATATGTAAATGTATTTGGAATTCTGATTGGATATGTATATATATATATATATGATTGCATTTTTTTTTATCAAAAAGAGTATGAACGAATGTTTATTTCATTTGATGTTAGATAATGTAATGGAAATCTAGAATGTATGGTTATTGAATTTTATATTCTAACTATGAAAAGTACAATGCCAATGTTTTGATGAATGGCTAAATACCATGAAAATATGTTAAGTTGGATGTAGCTTCATAATCAATCCTCTAGAAGTGAGGGGAAGTATCACTTAGGAGAAGAAATTAGTGAACTAACCTATAATGAAACCTAATTTAGCTTACACACACACACACACTCACTAATAGAATGGTTGAGTGAAGATATATTTTTGAGATTTGGAAAGTTATCCTTTAGCGTGATGTGTTTGCATTAGGAAGGATCTTGATTTATGTTAGGATCATACTTGGATTATGTTTAGTGTTTGGTGAATGCGAGTACTTCTTTATATTGTGATACTTGATTGATGAGATATACATACATTGAAAGTATATATATGTATACATATGCATTTTGACGATAGTCCATACACATGAAGGAAACACACATGAGAGTACATAGGTAGACATTCCTATGCACACTTATGGATAGGTTGCTTATGGGCATAGTGATATGGAGATGACAATGTGACATGTATGTATATATATACATCACACATATATATACCTATCAATAAGATAGTAATTGTTTATGTATGTGATTGTGTAATCAAATGTATATATATATGCATATATATATATATATATATATGCATATATATATATATATATATATATATATATATGAGATATATACATATATACATATGTATACATATATTGATATACACGTATGTAATGACAAATGGAAATATCCATACAAATATGTTGACATATGTATACGTATGTATACATGCATATAGGTACACACACACATGTGTGTGTATACAAATGATATTGTATATGAAATATTAATTTGATCTTATTCATTTGAATATCAAATGTATGCATATTTATTTTCCAAGGAATAATATATATATAGCATTGAATGCTATTTATTGATATATATATATATATATATATTATGCAAGTATTAAAGTCCAATTCATATAATATATGCTATGGTTGATGAAATGAGAAATACAATGCAATATGTAATAGCGCTTCAATGAATATTAAGTCGCATTTATAATTATAGATAAAGTGAGAAGGAAATACATGAGAATAAAGTATGTTGTGTAAAAGATAATGAAACCAGAATTAAAGTGAAATGCCTTTTATGATGCAATGTACCAAGTCAACAACATTATAAATGTTAAGAGGTTGAACCATTGTTAAGTGTCGTTTACCATGCCTTGACCAAGTTGATTGTATGATGTGAAACCAAATTATGATAAACCATTTCCTCTGTTAAACCACGGGCTTAAGAATAGGGAATGTGTTGTAAACTTGGCACCATATTATGAATTCTTGAATTACTTTAGAAGTCTTTTAAGCTTGGAAGTTGATTTTCTATATAGAGCATGTGCTTAATGAATTTTTCAAACCTGCTATGGAAAGCATATAATTGATCTGTTGTATAGTTTTAATGAGTAATCTCATAGGAATCCACCACCTTTTTACTAGTAACCTGAGTTGATTGTTTATGGTTGAGAAGTGGCATACAATGAACCTTGTTTTTAGCCTTGAGAAGCTAGTTTTTGGGTATAAATATAGGGTGAACTCACCTCATTTGATACACTTTCATATGCAACATCACACTGCTCCATTTTTGTTGTATATTTCATTAAGGGATTCTTAAGTTTGTTGAGAGCTATTGTGAGGAAGTTTTAGTGAGAATAGTTAAGAGAGGTTAGTAGCTAAGTTGATAATTAAGAGGAGGCCAAGATAGGGATTCAAAGAGTTGATTGGATTAAGTGGTTAGCAGGCATGGAATTCTATTCTCTTTCTATTTAATCTTTAAATCTGAAATATTGTTTACCTTGTATGATTATTTTGGAATTGCTCTAGTGTTCTTGAAATAGAGTAATAGTCTATTTGCTTGTAAAAGAGGAAATATCTTGTTGATATGATTTCCATATAAATGTTTCTATTTACTCCATATTAAGGATTGATTTATTGATGTCTATACTATTACATACTAGGAATGACAAATTGAGAATAGATTGTTAATTTATTTTATGAAAAGTTGTTTGTGGACTTGGAAAGCATATAAGTTTTACCTAGGGTTAGGTTATCCATTGAAGGGGGGGATAACTTATGCTTTTTCTTATGTTCATTTGGTAGAGATTCCATTGAGATTTGGGAGAAGGGAATAGGTCAAATATGAGGTTAATGTTTACCTATTGAAGGTTTACCTATGCATAGATATATTGGTCTAAAGTTAGAATGAGCTAGGGTAGTGTATTTGAATAGGATGAATGTCACTTGAAGTACTAAGTGAGAATAATTTGGCCAAAGTAGTGTGTTTGCCTTGCCTCCACTGTCAGTTCACCGTGTACCTTTTTATGCATGCTAGATCAGGATTGTAAGGACTACCAGTTCTAGATATGTAGGGAACAACACTAATATCATTAAGGTTAAAGTTACGAGATTTCTTCACCAATCTCTTCGTCGTAGAGTAGGACTATCTATCTAATGATAGGTGTGCAGGGGACCGCATATGATTCTGTGGTTGGTGGAAAAGTGCTTGAATGATGCTTCTCCTCCTCATTTGGTGATCAATTTTTGAAGATTCCTGGACCATTTGTATCTATTGCTTTGAAGCTCGGTTCAACTATGTATGTAATTTTTTACAATCTTGGAAATATTGTAACATGTTGATTATTGTATTGAAAATGAAATCAATGAATGAAATTTTTTATGTCAATTATGCTCATTCTTTCTCTCTTTGGAAAATAATTTTTTTATTGCAATAGTTTGAGACATAGTTTATTTACTTGAAAGTGAAAACTAGAAAATTTACTTGCGTGAACAATTGGCATGTTACACTCTATCTCAAGCCATCAATATATAAATTTAAATAATCCAAAAAATCCACCAAAAGGGAATGCCATAGGCCTAAAAAAGGTTTCAAAATACCATGGCAAGAATTCTCACGATTCACTACAAGAGAGTGACCTCCAAAATAGAATGAGATTCCTCAAAAATCATATTTAACTTCCACCACTCAAGTTGACATATGTAACTCCCAAGAACTTCTTTCGAAGCACTAATTATATCTTCTACCCACTAATAATTGAAGATGCTCTTACAAGTCTAGTATGTAAACCCCTCATTATTGTCTCATTACAACAATACTTCCATGTTCTCAAAGAATAATAAAATAATTACATATATTTCCACCCTCACTTGAACATCCTATTTCCCACTCCTCGATTCCTAAAGATACATAATTATCCATCTACATACAATTAAGTTTTAATAGACCTTAAGAGTTTTATGGTGAACATCGCACCTAATCCTAGCATTGAAATAATAAATTCACCTATAATAAATATATGAAAATATCTCATCTAAATATCCAATTCGATATTTATAGAAGAATCTAGATTGTTCCCAATTTCCATAAGTCAAATTTTTCATTCAAATGAAGAAAAACTCATTTTATGATATTACTCACATTCACTACTTCAGAAAACATAGCCAAAATTTTAAAAATAAAAATTTCAAACATTTAAAAAAATAAAAAAATAAGTCCACAACTCTTGGAGATCTCCTACACATCATACACAAAGTGAAAAATCACAAAGACAATATATATGAGTTATTCACAAGGGGTTCTAAATCACACTTGACTTAGATGATAGGGTATCACTAGTTTGGGAATAATTATGTCTCAATTTCTACACAATATAGAGTAAGATGGTCTAATCACATCCATGTCACCACTCTACCAAAATGTATCCTATTATCTTATACCTATCACTTGTACACTTAATGCACACATCAGACATATCATTGAAGAATCTAGTTAAAGCAATATCAATAAAACTAAGGAGTTCACACACACATGAAACATGCCACATCTATGATAATATAAATAATGCATTGAATGCATCTAAATGAATTACATAAAATACACCTCATGAAACAAATGATTCTCAATCATACTAAAATTAAGATAGACACAAGAACATGATTGATCAATACCTACTCCATGACAATTATGTATAACAATGTCATCATCTAAAATATGACAATCAATAAGGATCTAATAGCATAATTCTAGCATTTCCTTGGGAATTTTTAAATTCCCGTCCCACTCACATCTAAAACCTTCTATTGTTGTTTGGAATGAACCTCTAGAGTGTTGGGAAAATGTGTCTCAACTTTGAAATTATTTACGATTTATTATTGATAGGATGTATGTTGGTATGTGGTGACTGATCATGCAAATACTATACACTCGTAGCAAGACGTGGGGTTGGGGCATCGCCTTGATTTTTTTTTTTGCTGACACATCAAGGTTTTTTCCCGCTGACATGTCAAGGTTTTTTTCTGCTGAAATGTCAAGGTTTTTTCGTTAACACATCAAATGAAAAATGACCTTCTAAAACTCTAATTCTAGAAGGTTCCAAAAATCTTGTTATAAGTTGCTGGGATGTATGTAGACGAGGGTGTATTCTGAGACTCTGATAGTGGTTGTGTTGTCTCTTGATCTCTGGTGGTGATACTCTTGTGAGAAGCTTACTCTGCAAGTATATTGTAATCTTTTGATTTTTGAATATTATATTGAGCAAATTTTGGAGTGTGGGTTTTTTCTCCTAAAAGGTTTTTCCCCACGTAAATCTTTGTGTTGTGGTATGCATGACATTTGTGTTTATTTTTGTTTAAGTTTTTGTAATTGTTAAAGATCTATAAAGTTTTGCATTTTTCTCTTCTCAAGATTAATGTAGGAAATTGTTCCACTACCTTAACTTCCTTACAAGTGGTATCAGAGCTTGATCACTTTTGGTTTCAACTATGGGTTGTTGGGTTTTTTGAACTAATCCATATTTGAGTGGGAGCTTGTGCAAAAGATACTTTGTGATCTTGTTACATGAATTTTCAGATGGAAAGTTCATCAGTGAGAATAGAGGTAAATAAAATTTCTAGAAATAATTTTGAGATGTGGAAGCTAAAGATGGAGTATTTATTAATAGATCGAGATCTACAGGATGTTGATGAGAATGTTTCAAGGCCTACAAATCCTACTCAAATTGTTCAATATGATGTTATGGACCGTAAAGCCAAGGGTCTAATCAGATTGTGCTTGGAAGACTCTATTTTAATTAATGTTGATGAAGAGAGCTCTGCAAAAAAACTATAGAAGAAGCTTGGTGAAATGTATCAGGCCAAATATTTACTGAACAATATCTTCTTGTGGAAGAAGTTGTATTTCTTGAGAATGGAAGAGGGTGGATGAATCAAAGACCACCTAGAAGCATTCAATATGTTGGTGGCTCAATTGGCATCATTTGGTGTCAAAATGGATGAGGAGAAATGTTAGATCTTGCTTTGTTCTTTGTCTGATTCATGGGATTCTCTTGTTATGGCTATGTTGCCCAATTTTCACCTATGGGCTCAATCAGGCAAGACAAATCATGTGACAGATGTTCGAGAAGGCCAAATAGAACATTTACAACAAGGGAAAAATCATGCATGTGATGGAATTCCTCAAGGAGCTTAGTTGGAAGGCATCTCCCAATCCAGTTCGGCATAAAATTGTTCTAAGGAAATAGTCGGAAAGACTCTGCAATCGTCTTGCCGACTGGCTTTTTGTTCTATTTAAAGGAGGCCCTTCAGTCACCTAGACATCCCTATCGCTGAGAGTCTTTATGTGTCTCGCCGACTGGAAATGAGCTTGCCAGAGGATTCCGCGTTCGGCATAACATCTCGCCAAAAGGAGTCAGGTCTCAGCGACAAAGAAGGTTGGCATCGAGGGTTTGCTTCGCTGAGAAGTCTACCCGACAGAAGGAGGTCCCACCAAAGGTCTAGGCTCAGCGATAATTTTTTCCTTCGGCAGGTGGTCTGGCCGAAATGTTAAGGTCTCCCTGAAGTACTCTCGGTTCAGCAAAAGGAAGCTTTGGTCGGTATGAAGTCTCACCGACTGAAGGGAGTCTCAGCGACACAGAGTGAATTTGGCATAGGCCCTCGCCGAAAAGAGGAGTTCACTGAGATGTCTGGGTGAAGCGGAGTGGTCTCGGTGAAGGACGGTAGCGTCAGCATAAGGTCTCCCCGACTGCGGAAAGTCTTGCTGACTTGAAGGAGCTCGTCGAAATATTTAGGGGCTCAGAAAAACCTCTCACCAACCCAAAAAGGTCTCGCCGAAACAAGATTGGGCTCGGGAAGAAATGAACATATCGCTGTGAGGTCTGGGCGATTATGACGGAGTCTTACCGAAAGGAAAAAGAGCTCGTGTAGCGTCCCTCCATCTCAGTGGTCTTTGAATCTTGAGTAAGTGTTTTATTTGTGACTTTGAGGCCCTATTGTTTTGTCGATTAATGTTATTCTTATATAACTGAGAATTGAGATTTTAATGTACATTTTCATTTAGCGATACATGCCATCTTTCTAAGTATTATTTAAATAAAGTCGTTATCCATTTGTTACATCTTTATTACAATATATTACCCTTTCGTTTTCTTTAAAAATAAAGTTACTAGCTTGAAAAGAATTGTTCTATAACACCAAAATGAGATCAATTATTTGTGATTTAGGGGCATAAACATTATAAATATTAAAATAAATATCGATACCCCATCATCATTATCATATTCATTAATGATATTAATAATAATAGAACATACACTCAGGTAGTAACACCATAATAGGTGAGTAGTGATATTAGTATTATGCTAAAATTGGACGAATTGATAGTACTATTATATAAAGATTATTAATAATTACCTTATTAAAGCTAATAAATTATTAGAAAAAAAATAAAATAAAATAAATAAAAAATAGTAGGATAGTAAGGGGCTAACATCTATTGCTTAAATTAGTTGTAAGATGTAAATGAATCAATGATTATGATAATTGTCTTTAGATTATTAATTATATCATTAATCAATTTTAATGAATTATATTTATTTTGTTTATTATTAAGGACTCTATTACTCAATTTTGCTGAGAAACAATTAAAAATATATATATATTATTGATAGAATAGATAAAACAAATAAAATTCTCTTTTAGATATGCACCTGCCCTTTGCATGTATCCCACACCTGGCTTCAAGGCATTTCCTCTAGGTTCCTCATGTCTTGTCTTAGCATCCTCGTTATGTCAAGCAGTTCACGTGTCTTTCGAAGTCGTTCTGATTATGCATGTTCTTCCTTGGAAGGCAGGGAGAATTTTGGGGGGAAAAAAAGCGGGGGTGTTGTGAGGGGACGAGGTTCCTGGTCCGAGCGGAGGATTCTGTTCATACTCTGGCAGAGCACATTTCCTTTGGAGGGGTAACATCGCTGAGAAGGCTCGCTACTTCAAGCTTTTCTTTTCTGGTATTGACCTTTCACTTCTCCCAGAGGCGTCACTTCTCCAACTCTCCCTCGTTGTTCCCTTTCTGGCGCAGGTAGTAGACGCTGGTAAGGTTATGGAATTTGGCTTTACACCTGTAAATTGCTTTGCTTGAAAGTCTCGAAGATTTTTTTTAATCTGTGTGGTGTACATCCTTGCAATCATGGCATCCCCAAAGACCACCTCTTCTTTCTTTTTGAGGCGTATATTCATGAGTCATGTATTCGTTTACTTCCCTAATTCTTGATGTTCACTACATATTAGAAGGCGTAGTGTTGAATGTTCAGGGCGTCACCAAGACAGCCAGCTTGGGCACGAAGGTCAACCATGCTCGCCCTATGACTAATGTATATGTGTTTGCAATAGTGGTGACTGATGTGAGAAGCAGTGTGTAGCCCTCTTTCGCATATATGCAGGTCTAGTTGCGTCTTTTAAGGGAAATGTAGTGTGCACGCAGTATATGACCTTGCCTGTACATCGTCGTTGTTTTGGGATGTTGCCTCAGACATTCTTTAGGTAAATCATACCGCCTTCAGTACCTAAATCCTGAGTAATTGAATATATAATCATCCAAATGCATTTACCTCTACCTTTAGAAAGTACAAAATTTGGGGCAGCCTTATCCTGTTAAATCAAAAGTATCTTCTACGTCTGGCCAAGCATCCGTCATTTCTTGAGTACAGTAAAAATAAAAAAAATAAAACTGCCTACAATATGCGCGGGTGTTCTAAGTTGGGTCACCACATTTAAGTTGAGAAATAATGCACATGGATGGGTGACCGTAGCCCACCTAAGAGTCTTATCAATTTGGGTCAAGTTTACGTCTTTGTCTGGTAGAGCGTAATCTTCTCACAACCTTTAATGGAAACAAACATAAGTAATTCTTTTCGCACATCTCCCTCTGCCAACTAATTACAGTTTTTGCCATAATCTTAATTGCGTGACAATATTTGTGGTAAGTGGTCAATAGGTAAAAAAATGTGTGGCCTGGTATGTGCCTCTGCGATGGCATACCCATTCAGTCCATCTATGTACTTTTGAACTAAAGAACTCGTTCACTTCATCTCCATCTGTTGATTGCTTCAATCCTAAAGAAAAATCAGGGTACCATTAATTATTTCCTCCTCATCCGTTGTGCCCCTCATAAATATTCCCATCTCTCATTTACCCTAAGATTAATATCTTGCGATACATCATAGATCTGCCAGGGGAAAATCTAAATACATGAATTCAGTAATATGTGCTGGCATCACATTGTCTCAATGCATGAATATGTCGTCTTTTACTGTGATACGACAGAAGCATGTATTATACCAGTGACTTTATTTTATTTCCCATCTCTGCAAACTCCTCACTCCTCCCACTAGTTTACATTGATGTTAATTATTGATAGTGTGAAGCGATAGTGCTTTTAATATTTATAATAGTTACATAAGTGTTAGTAAAAATCATCAATATCGATTACAGTAAATATTATTCTTAAAGTATAATGTTAAATAATAAGCATCAAGTCAGTAGTAATGATCATATTATCACGTATGGGTGATCTAATGTTGTCAAGTTATTTTAAGATACTCAAAATTAAATATAACCGTATGCGTGCTCTTAAAAGATAGAAAGCTTTACTGTAACTTCCGTAAAAGACAGGTATCTTATTGTTATTTTATTTTAATTCTTTAAATTTAGTATGATTAGGATATTTTAGTTGTGATACTATCATGTAAGTCAGTATTGATTTGAATATTAATTGGAAGTAATAATGCTAGTTGCAGTGCAAATCCGAATAGTGAACGGTTAAGGAGAAATTGTAATAAAAATAATAATCTGCTTAGTAAATATTATAGGGTTTTATAATAAGAATGAAATCGGCTCGCTGTGTTGAAGAGTATTGTTTTAAAGAAAAACGAAAAGCAAGAAGATAATTTTTCCCTACCTTTATTCTTAGTCCCTAACCCTAAGTTTTAGGAGACCCCACGTACTCCTATGTTTAAGGATTCCTTAAATAAAGGAATGAAGTTTATACTTTCACTATCTTTTAAAGTAAATAAAAGAAAAGAGAATCACCGTGGAAGTTTTAAGGTTAGTAAACCCTTAAATAAAGTAAAGGGAATATATTCCCATATACTCAAGAAGGTTACTTTAAACTAGAATTATTATCACTAAGATTTCTTTACATTTATCTTTTTACTTTATTTTATTTTATTTTATTTTATTTACAAAGGCAAAAGTAAATAATATGAATATAAATAGGAATAGTATAATTATTTGTAAATGATTCTCTTTATTCTTATAAACCTCTTTAAAATTATTATTTTTAGAGTAAATTATATAAGAACAAATAAACAACTAAATAAAAAAATATAGTTAATTATAGATGAATTGATATATATATAATAATATTTTGGTTGTAAGAGATAATAATCATCATTATAATTTTAAATTACCCTCTAAATACATTTAGAAGATATGTATTTTCTTTATATTCGCTAGAGGATAAATAAACAAATAAATAAATAATAGAGAAGTTCAAGATATTGTGTAATGGGGAAATAAAGAATAATAAAGAGGTTTTGAGGGTGTCTAGGTATTGTTAAAATAATACCAATCCCATATTTATTTGATATGCCTTGAAATTCTTCAAGGAGAGAAACGATATTTGGGAAAACAAATATATGTGGAATGTGGTGTGGTTATAAATTAAGGAGCTAATAATCAAGATGTTGTTAATAAGGTTTAGATGTGGAACATGTAAGTAAAGATATATATAAAGTACATTATTGTTTATTGATTGTGTTTTATACCGTTGGTTTTCTAGCGTAAAAATATGGGCATGACAGATTAGATTTTATTGAAGTAGATAGACATGTTACATGTGAATTATATTTATTATTGGTTATAATTTAAACCTTGATTAATCTAGAGTAAATAAAAGTACAGGCTAGGATTTTTTTTTAAAATCAAAAGAAATCTGATATGTTTGCATACTATAGGTTTTCCCAAGTGCTTATCTATTTAAAATATATTATAAAGGAAATGCTTTTAATCATAGTGGATTATTTAATTATTTATTACATTATCTTTAATAAGTTTGGATTATGTTCGCGTTCAAATAAGTAGGTATGTATAGTCCTTTTGAACATGTTTGGATATTTATTTTGGTTATACTTTGAGTGCTCATTGGAATTGATTTCTTATGCATACTAGTGGTTCCATGTTGATCTTACCTTCCTTTTGCTTTATTTTGCTTTTGAGGTAATCTTTATGTATAGGCATGTTTTGGATAAGTTGGGAACCCATAAATGCTTAAGCCACTCCCCTTTGATAAGTTATGGGTGGTAGATTGTTAGGCTTCCAAAGGCGATGGGAAACCTATTTCGTGTGGAATCTTCCCATGATTAGACCTTTGTGTTCCATTGATCGTATTTCTATTTTGAGTTCGTAGGTGTACCATGTTCTATGATTTTCCTTGCCTTTGGTTATGATTATGAGCGAGATGGTTCATGCCTCGCACGTGTATTTGTTTGGTGGCTTTTGTGCATTGGTACACCCTTGTTGTTGTGAGTCTTGTTTTGAAACTGTTCAAAAGAGTCTCCTAATCGAGCAATGTTGTACTCGTTGCATGTTGTTTTATGTCAGTGTTATAGTGTTATGCATATGAAGAAAGTCGAGTCGTTCATTGGAAACTAATGGTCATATCCCATGTGGGTGAGTTGGAGCAACTCAAGTTGTCGAACTACAGTGCCTCTGTGAATTATATACGTAGGCAAGGCCATCAAGTGATGAGCCCCCGAGGCATTAGGTCGGGCCCCTAGGACTGTTCTTCTGAGTCTTGTTTGAGACTTGTCGTTTATTCCCGATAATGTAAAAACTACCACTGATTTATATAGCTTCTCTTAGTAATCATGTGCTAACTATCTTTAATCTTATGTGTGTGCCAAGTCATGTAGACCTTGTAGGTATAGGCATTGGGAGCAAGGACTTGTCGATAAAATAGAATGTAAGAGGTATGTTAAGCTGACCTAAGTAGACTCTATTGCCAAAGTTAGTAAATCATTTCTATCTTTTCTTATAACTTGTGTGATCATTAAATATAGCTATAAGTAGTGAATTGTGTTGTTGTTGTCTTATAAGTAAACAAAAATTAAAATAAAATAAAAATTATTGTAAAAGTAGGAAAGATGCTAAAGTTTTGCCTAGTTGTTTAGTGTGTAAAATTTGGGCATGAGATTGGTCACTTTGTACCTTATTTTTCATTAATTTCTCATTCTTGTACTTAATGTACTTCTCCCATTGATATTAGGGAAAAATTATGTGATGAACTATTGTATCTTTGATATGTTGTATCTGTGGAAATATGCTCTACAGCTGTATTATGGAACTGTGATTTGAATTGCAATGAAATGATGTATCATTTTTCCATGCTTGTGATTATTAATAGTAGTGTGTCATCACTATGTGTTCTTGGTTGTTTAGTCTCTTCCATTTGATAAAATTTTATGATTCGTAATGACTGTTTTGTGTACCCCAGAGGACGTGAAAGATTTAGTAAATGCATAATTGCTTTTCGTGTAATGTGTGCACACATTCATCATATGCAATGTTCCGCAATGTTTCACTTTCAAAAAAAAAAATTGTACGGTGTTCGTTGTCCTTTGGGGTTCACACGGCGGGGCATTACAGCTCAAGCTCAGAGAAGAAGACTCAGCTCGGTGAAAAAAGGAGGAGATCGACATGAGGTCTCACCGACAAGGTGGACTCTTGCTGATAGGAGCTCTGAGCCAAAGAAAGAGAATGTCGACATCAGGTCTTCCCGACTGACGAATGTCTCCTCGACTGAAGAGAAAGTAAACTCATCGCCGAAAGAAAGGGTTGCTCACCGTAAGGTCTGGCCAAGTGGAAAAGGTCTTGTCGACAAAGGGGCCTTCGGCATAACATTTGGGGCTCGAGAAGATGTTTTCTTGACCGGCGGGAGTCAGGCTAAAAGGAAAGAGGTCGGTCGAGGGTTCATAGCTTGGCATAACATCTCGGTGAAACAAGGCAGAGCATAAAGAAGGAATGAAGACCTCGGTGTGAAGTCTCATCGACACATGGGTGTCCTGCCAAAGGAGTTTTACTCGCTGGCAAAGGGCTCAGTTAGTGTAATGTCTCACCGACCGATGGGGAGTCTCATTGAATGGAATGAAGGAGCTCAGGGAGAGCGGAATGTGCTCAGTAAAAGGTCTTGCCGAGGGGTGAAGGTCTCAGTGATGAAAGAGATATCTGTATGACTCCTAATGGCTCACCATGAGGTCTTCCCGAAAGCGATAGTCTTACCGATGGTTCCTGCAAGATCGGTATGATTTTTGGGCTCGCTATAAACTCTCATCGACATTTTCAAGATGTTTCGATAATTGCAAGAAGGTACAATCACATCGGGGAGACACGATTAGTGTCTCACTGACATGCGATTCAGTCTAAGCGACCCTTGACCGTCTGGAGATCTCGTGTGTCGTATGATCGACCAATCAGAGTGAGCTAAGGGCGAGCCATGGCGGTCTGACCAGGGAGAAGAAGATCAACAGAATGAAAAGCAACATGTATCTGTTCTGAGCTCAGGAGCATTCAAAGCAGCTCAGCCAAAGAGGTTCAAGGAGGACACGAGGACTAGAAGTAAATGTATTTGGTAGCTACAAAAGATCTAAAGGCTTCTCCGGGGAAGAACTCTCGACCGACATGGACAGCAAAGACACGTAGGAATGCAACATTAATTTAAGGCAAAAGATCTAAGGAGAGATTTATCCTGAAGGGAGATATTTTTGTAAGCCCTAAGGGGCCGACACTCTTTTGTATATAGGGCATTTTTTTCCTTTTTGTAGATAGTTCGTACTTGATACTTTTTTCTATTTTTCTGTAACTTGTAGAGTTCTTTGCAGAAGAGAAGCTATGTTTTGTAGCTCATGACAGACATGTATATCAGTGTTCACCATTGAAATCAATGAGTATAAGTACTTTACCTTTTCAATCTCTCTATTAAAATCATGCGCATTCGTATAATTGATGAAACTATTTGCGAAACTGTATGATTCCTTGTGGTTATGTCTTATTTCAGTACCTTTCTATAGAGCAATATGCATTTTTGCAGGTTGTGAGATGTGTTATAGTGCAGTATTCTCTAGTTGTGAAGTTGTTTCTTCCTTCTAGGGGTGTAGCCATATGAACCTTTTCATGAAATGTTTATGCAGAAAACGTATGTGATTGACTTGTGTAAGACAATACTTTTGTCATTGACTGAAGTTGTGTGTCTAAGCTGTGTTATATGTCTCCCAAACAAAATTGGTGTATCACCATAGTTTAGTTTTCATTTGTATGCACTCCTTCTCCCTTTCCCTCTACAGAATTAGCAATTAGGTGACACCAAAGGAAGCCAACCTTCTCCGGAGGTTCATTTCAACTTTAGGTGACCCACAGCCTTGAAATGATCCCATGTTTCTCTAGAAAGCTCAGTTTTTATAACTTTGCATAGGGTGCATTTCTAGGAGACAACAGTTTTGGCACGCCTGGTGGGACTATTTCCACGTAATATTGTTGGTTTGGTATGCAACCAGCAAGTTTCAAACTTTACATAAGTCATTCTGGCATACTTGGCAACTCCATAAAGAGGAAGAACTTCAAAATCGACACTGTTACAGTTTATGAGAAGAGTTCAGACAAGGAGCAGTCTTCTTCCTTTTGAATATTTATAGCTGTCACCACCAAGAAGACAAGGCAGAGTAACAGAAAGGTTTAGGACAAAAAAAAATTATTCTAGAAGAGCCAAATCTACTCCATCTCTGAGGCCTCATACTACTGTTGCTTTCTCTAATTCACCTAGCTTGCAAGTAAACCCACCTCCAATGGTTGCTCCTAGAAATTAGCCTTTTGTGCCATTCGACGGAGGTAGCCCATTAAATTTGTTACAACAAAATGACATCCCGATGGCAGCTCTGAAAAGTTTGCCAATTTTTAGTGGGGAAGATCATACTACCCCTATTGAACATATACGTGATGTTGCTTCCTTATGTGGGGTTCACCATATCATACAAGAAGATGTGGCTATAAGATTACTTGCAACATCATTCAAAGGAAGGGCATTACAATGGTTCAGGAGTCTTGTTGTAGGTTCAGTTGCCACCTGGGATGAGTTGGGTGACAAGTTGCACAAGCAGTTTCAGGACAGGTTTGACAATTTATCCTTGTTGGAAAAATTGACTACACTTAAGAGAGCTCCTTAAGAGCAAATGACATATTTTAATTTTTGATTTCAAAGAACTTGGGATAGAATCCCTGCAGTGGTAAGACCACCTCTAGAATATGCATTTTTGTACTTCCTGAAGGCTCTTAACAGTGATATAACTGTTATGATACAATCAATGGGGGTATTTCTCTACCAAGTGCATTTGAAATAGCAATTAGAGCTGAAAATAGCCTAATACAAGCTGGTAAACTTGGTCCCAGGCCACCGATGCCTATATTTCTAGAGATTCATGCAAATATCCCTTTGCAGATACCACCTTTTGCACCTTTTCCACCTGTTCCAGCTGCTGTAACACAAGAAGTTGCTATCTCAAGTTCCCCAAATGAGTTACAGGAAATCAAAAGTCTATTGCAGAATTTTGGTAATAAGCTTGTGAACTTGGAGAAGCAGCAATCATATAGCAGGCCTTATCAACCACATAATTCAGGTCAGCAACAAGCATATCAAGGTAATAGACAAGCTTACCAAGGTAATTATCAAGGCCCAAGACAAAATATTTCTACAAGACCTTTTTAGGCCTATAATCCAACTCCAATTAGTGTTGCCAAAGAGATTGTTCATGTTCAAAACAATTTGGTTGTGGTTTATGAATGGTGTTATCTGTGTAATCAACCACATAATCAAGCTACGTGCTCTAATGGTGCAGAATGTTGTAGGTGGGCAAGATTTGCCTAAGGAGGGGTATCCACAACAGTAAGATCAGCCTGCAGATGATTCAATTCTCCTGAATTAGCAGAGAGAATAATTTTGTGGAGTGAACCAGGATGACACATCTATTGCTGCTAATACTAGAGCCAAGAAGAGGGCTTTTGAGATTGAACAAGCAACGAATAAAGATAAGGGAGTTGTTGGTCCATCAAATCAGCAAGTACCATGCATTTTCAGCAAGGTCATGACGCTTGTAAAGAGCAACCTTTACATGCTTCATCCGCAAGTCAAGTGCAAGCTGATCATGCTGTTGTAAAGACGCGGCCAACGATAAATATATCTACACCTTTCAACATTATTGAAAGTATGAAAAAAATGAATGTTTCAATTTCGATGTGGGATTCTTTAGCAATCCCTGGTCAAATCAATTTGTTACAGTCAGCCTTATCAAATCCAGTTAGTTCAAATTTTCCAAATGAAGTCTCTTTAGGCCAAACAAAGTCAGTTTTAACCAATGCACTTTTGGATACTACCACATAGGAAAGTGATGGTGTCAAGCCCCCTCCTTTCTATGTTTCCTTAATAGTGGGGAATAAATTGGTGCACAATTGCATGGTTGATAGCGGGGCTAGCAGTTCGGTAATGCCAAAAAAGATTGTAGACCAGCTAGGTTTACAATACCAGCCATTAAAAAAAGGAGTACTTCAATTGGATGAGACAACAGTAAAAACTATAGGTGTTATTAAAAATTTGAATCACACTACATGCTTGTCCCAATTTTTCAATCCCGCAAGATGTGTTTGTCATAGATTGCCTCCATTTTTTGCTTTATGCCTATCTAGAGACTTCACAGCTAAAATTGGAGGGTATTTATCTTTAGATTGGTCCCATATGCTTTTTAGGACTAGGTATGGTACTGAGGTAACTATAACTTTTCAGTCCCTTGCCAAGAATCACATCGAACCTTATGTGCCATTTATTATAAATGATAAATATGTTATTTTAGAGGATACTGAACTTGCTTCAGCATAAGAGTTACAAGTTGTGAGTGTACTTGAGGTACTCCTGAATGAATGTGCAGTTGAGAATGTGGTTGATAATCCAAATGCGCTTATTCAGGATGTTGGTCTGGGCAATTATGTATTGCATGAAGCTCGGACAGAAATGCCAAATCTTGAAAGAAGTGTAGAAAGTCAGTTTGAGCAGCAAAATGAATTATGGGAGATGCATTTTGATGGTTCTAGAAGCAAAAATGGAGCTGGAGGAGGTGCAATGCTTGTATCTCCACAGGGTGATAAGTATTATTTTGCATTCTGTTTTGCTTTTGCATGCTCTAATAACACTACTGAGTATGAGGGCCTTGTTCAAGGTCTTGAGTGGGCAAGGAAGAGAGGAATAACTCACTTGAAAGTTTATGGGGACAGTGAGTTAATTGTTAATCAAATAAGAGGCCTGAATGTTGCTAAAAATGACACACTAAAGTCTTATAGAAATAGAGTTTGGAATATGATTGAGGAGTTTGATGCCTTTAACTTAGTATCTATTCCAAGGAACCAGAACAAACGTACTGATAGGATTGCATCCATTGGAGCATAGTTTGATATTCCAAGTGACATTAGAAAAGAGAAAGTATAGCAGTATGTGAAGGTTGTAGTCAGGCCATCAATTCCTGATAACAACATTCACTGGCAGGTCTTTGACAGCGATGAACAAATTCTTTCTTTTTTGCTCGAAGAAGATTGGTTCTCTATGGTTAATCAAGCAAAACTTAAGCAACAGTATGATGATCAAGTCATACAGCTGAGGACAAATAAGTTACCCAAAGGTCTTGTTACCTTAAAGTCAATTTTTAGTATTGATGATCGGCTTAAAAAGGGTAAAGTTGGCTTGCAAATTAAAGAAGAACATTATGAAGAACTAGAGATTTTCAAAGGTAAAATCCTTGAGATAGGAAAAATTTGTTCACATGAAGATAAACAATCTTTTGTTGCCTTATGCCAAGAATTTTATGATGTGTTTGCTTGGGAATACTCAGATTTGAAAGGGTTTGATCCCTATATTGCTCAGCACACAATTGAGTTAGAACCTAATGCTAAGCCAGTAAGGCAGAAACAAAGGCCCTTGAATCCTATGCTTGAGCCCTTAATGATTAAAGAGCTGACCAAACTAGTTGAGGGGGGTATCATCTTTCCTATTAAACACACTTCATGGGTTTCTAACCTTGTGCCGGTTAGGAAGAAAAATGGTGAAATAAGACTTTGTGTAGACTTTAGAGACCTTAATAGAGCATCTCTGAAAGATCATTATCCCTTGCCATCTATGGAACAAATTCTTCAAGCTGTTGTTGGATTAGAAAGGTTTTCTCTTCTGAATGGATATTTTGGTTATAATCAGGTGTTGGTTAAAGAGGAGGATCAGTTCAAAACTACTTTTACAACTAAGTGGGGCACCATGACCTACAAAAGAATGCCTTTTGGTTTATCAAATGTTGGTGCCACCTTTCAGCGTGCCATGGATATGGCATTTTAGAACTTAATTCAGAAATGTCTACTAGTTTATCTAGATGACATAATTGTATATTCAAAAAATGCAAATGAACATTTGTCACATCTCAAGCAAGTTTTTGAAAAATGTAGAGAATATGGAATATCTCTCAATCCGACGAAGAGTATTTTTGCAGTGCATGAAGGTAAGCTGTTAGGTCACATAGTGCCAAAATATGGAGTTACTATTGACCCTAAAAGAGTCAAAGCTATACTTGAGTTGCCATTACCCAATCACAAGAAGGGCCTGCAGAGCTTTTTGGGCCGAATCAACTTTCTCAGAAGGTTCATCCCTGATGTCGCAAACCTGCTACAGCCTTTAACAACTATGTTAAAGAAAAATGCAGTTTTCAGTTGGACAAAAGATGCCAAGAACAATTTTGAGACAATTAAGGAGGCCTTGGCAGTAGCTCCTGCGCTGGTAAATCCCAATTTCTCTAAAGACTTCTTATATGCTTTTGGCAGTGCTGGTTCCATTTCTGCAATGTTGGTGCAAAAAAATGAAGGAAATTTAGAGCAACCAATAGCCTTTTTCAGTCAAGGTTTGGCTTATTATGAACAGAAATATTCCTTTGTAGAGAAGCATGTTCTCACTGTCATAAGAAGCCTTAAAAAATTCAAGGCTTTAATCTCTAATAATAAAATTCATGTCATGGTTGCACACCCAAGTGTCAAGGAATTTCTGTTGAGAAAAGATCTGAATGAAAAAAGAGCAGGGTGGATCACTAAGGTTATGGAATATGATGTGGATATCAAGATTACCAAATTGGTCAGAGGTAAAGGTCTCTGTGAGCAGTTTGCTACAAGGTCAAGCAGTAAAAATGAGTTAGAAAAGGATATTGTTTTTGCTAATACAAATGGGTCTCAGAATGCTCAAGATGATGTGCCTATGATAACAACTAATTGGGTTCAAGACATGACCCAGTTTTTACAAACTGGTGAGTGTCCACCAAGTTTAGACAGACCTAAAAGAAGATACTTCATACTGTAGTCCATACCATATGTGTTGGTGAACAATGTTCTTTTCAGAAAAGATCTAAGTGGTGTTCTATTAAGATGTATTCACAATGATCAGATTAAGAAGGTACTTCATGAGTTTCATGATGGAGCTGCAGGAGGTCACTTTGCTCCAAGAGCTACTGCATGGAAGATAATGAGAGTTGGTTAATACTGTCCCAACTTATTTAAAGATACATATGCATGGCCAAAGAAATGTGTGAAGTGTGCTCTTTTTGTAGGAAAAGAAAAGCTTCCTGCTATGCCTCTACATCCAATTCAGGTACAACAACCCTTCATGAGATGGGGCATTGACTTCATTGGGCCAATAAATCCACCTTCCAGTGCTGGTCACAAGTGGGTACTTACAACCACTGACTATTTTACACGATGGACAGAGGCGGTTGCATTAAAAGAGGCAAATGAATCTTCTGTATTGAATTTGTATTATGACATAGTAACCAGATTTGGGGTTCCTGACTCTATTATATCTGATAATGCTCTTGCATTCACGGGTTTAAGAGTAACTAATTGGGTTGTTAAACATGACATTCATTTGAGTACATCCTCAAATTACTACCCCCAGGGTAATGGTTTAGCTGAAAGCACAAACAAAAATCTCATCAAGATTATTAAAAGAACCATGGGGGATAATCAAAGGGCCTGGCACATAAATCTAAAGTATGCACTTTGGGCAGATAGAGTGACTTCTAAGAGGTCTATTAGTAATTCACCATACATGTTAGTTTACGACAAAGAGGCAAGATTGCCTTTGTCTGTGGAGCTTCCAGCTCTAGACATTGTTCACCTATTGGAGATGTTTGAGGAACATGACCCAATGTCTGTGAGATATGCAGAGCTCATGGAGCTCGAAGAATCAAGAGACAAAGCAATGAAAGCTCTGGAGTATCATAAGAACCAAACAAAGAGAACATTTGACAAGAAACCTACAACCAAAATCTTTAAAGAAGGTGATATTGTTCTCAAATGGGATGTTCTAAAAAGCAGGTTGGGCCATCACACAAAGTTTGACAACATGTGGATGGGTCCATTTATCATCAGAGACTGCAAGGAACACAATGCTTATCAACTGGCCACAATGAAAGGCGAAGTGTTTCCTATCCCAGTCAATGGGATACACCTCAAACCTTGTTTTCAAGTCTGACGAGTTCCTCCTTTGTACATATTAGGTTAGGTTTTATGTTTTCCCTAAGTGTTGTTTCAGCACGATATGCTTCTTTTTAGTTTCTCCTTTTTGTCGTTTTGGCAACCTTTTGTGTTCTGCGAGCCTCAAGCGAGGTGCAACCATGTCCAGGGTTGCCCTGGGTTTTTTCTGAGTTTCCTAATGAGTCCATGCCCAACAGACAAGTTTTGGCTACTGTTTTTTCATGTTTAGCAGGAAAACAACCAGCAAAGGTCGCCAAAAATGTTGCCCAATTTTCACCTACGAGCTCAATCAGGAAGACAAATCATGTGACAGTTCGAGAAGGCCAAATGGAACATTTACAATAAGGGAAAAATTGTGCAAATGATGGTATTCCTCAAGTAGCTCAGTTGGAAGGCATCTCCCAATCCAGTTCGGCATAAAATTGTTCTAAGGAAACAGTCGGCAAGACTCTGCAGTTGTCTTACCGACCGACTTTCCATTCTATTCAAAGGAGGCCCTTTAGTCGCCTAGACATCCCTGTCGCCGAGAGTCTTTATGTGTCTCACCAACTGGAAATGAGCTCGCTAGAGGATTCCGCGTTCGACATAACATCTCACCGAAAGGAGTTAGGTCTCGGCGACAAAGAAGGTTGGCATCGGGGGTTTGCTTCGCTAAGAATTCTGCCCGACAGAAGGAGGTCCCACCAAAGGTCTAGGCCCAGCGATAATTTTTTTGTTTAGCAGGAGGTCTGGCCGAAATGTTAAGGTTTCCCCAAAGTACTCTCAGTTCAGCAAAAGGAAGCTTCGGTCGGTATGAAGTCTCACCGACCGAAGGGAGTCTCGGCGACACAGAGTGAATTCGGCATAGGCCCTCGCCGAAAAGAGGAGTTTGCTGAGATGTCTAGGCAAAGTGGAGTGGTCTTGGTGAAGGACAGTAGCGTTAGCATAAGGTCTCCCCGACCGTGGAAAGTCTTTCCGACTTGAAGGAGCTCACCGAAAGATTTAGGGGCTTGGAAAAACCTCTCACCGACCCGAAATGGTCTTGCTGAAACAAGATTGGGCTCGGGAAGAAATGACGATATCGCTGTGAGGTCTGGGCGATTATGATGGAGTCTTACTGAAAGAAAAAAGAGCTCGAGCCCAAAGAAGAAGACTGAGCTCGGCGAAAAAAGGAGGAGATCGACATGAGGTCTCACCGACAAGGTGGACTCTTACCGATAGGAGCTCCGAGCCAAAGAAAGAGAATGTCGGCATGAGGTCTTCCCGACTGACGAATGTCTCCCCGACTAAAGAGAAAGTAAACTCATCGTCGAAAGAAAGGGCTGCTCATCGTAAGGTCTGGCCGAGTGGAAAAGGTCTTTCCGACAAAGGGAGCCTTCGGCATAACATTTGGGGCTTGGGAAGATTTTTTCCCAACCGGTGGGAGTCAGGCCGAAAGGAAAGAGGTCAGCCGAGGGTTCATAGCTCGGCGTAAAATCTCGGCGAAAGGAGGCGGAGCATAACGAAGGAATGAAGACCTCGGTGTGAGGTCTCATCAACACATGGGTGTCCCGCCGATGGAGTTTTACATGCTGGCAAAGGGCTCGGTCGGTGTAATGTCTCACTGACCGACGGGGATTCTCATTGAATGGAATGAAGGAGCTCGGGGAGAGCGGAATGTGCTCAATAAAAGGTCTTGTTGAGAGGTGAAGGTCTCAGCAATGAAAGAGATATCTATATGACTCCTAATGGCTCACCACAGAGGTCTTCCTGAAAGTGATAGTCTTACCGATGGTTACAACGAGATCGGTATGACTTTTGGGCTCGCTATAAACTCTCATCGACGTTTTCAAGATGTGTCGATAATTGCAAGAAGGTATAATCACATCGAGGAGACACGATTAGTGTCTCACCGACATGAGATTCAGTCTAAGCGACCCTTGACCGTCTGGCGATCTCGTGTGTCATATGATTGACCAATCAGAGTGAGCTAAGGGCGAGCCGTGGTGGTCTGACCAAGGAGAAGAAGATCAACAGAATGAAAAGCAATGTGTATCTATTATGAGCTCAGGAGCATTCAAAGCAGCTCAGCCGAAGAGGTTCAAGGAGGACACAAGGACCAGAAGTAAATGCATTTGGTAGCTACAAAAGATCTAAAGGCTTCTCCGGGGAAGGACTCTTGATTGACATGGACAACAAAGACACATAGGAATGCAACATTAATTTAAGGAAAAATATCTAAGGAGAGATTTATCCTGAGGGAGATATTTTTGTAAGCCCTAAAGGGTTGACACTCTTTTGTATATAGGGCATTTTTTTCCTTTTTGTAGATTGTTCGGACTTGGTACCTTTTTCTGTTTTTCTGTAACTTGTAGAGTTCTTTGCAAAAGAGAGGCTATGTTTTGTAGCTCATGACAGACATTTATATCAGTGTTCACCATTGAAATCAATGAGTATAAGTACTTTACCTTTTCAATCTCTCTATTAAAACTGTGTGCATTCATATAATTGATGAAAATACTTGTGAAACTGTATGAAATCTTCCTTGTGGTTATGTCTTATTTCAGCACCTTTCTATAGAGCAATATGTATTTTTGCAGGTTGTGAGATGTGTTATAGTGCAGTATTCTCTAGTTGTGAAGTTGTTTCTTCCTTCTAGGGGTGTAGCCATATGAACCTTTTCATGAAATGTTTATGCAGAAAACGTATGTGATTGACTTGTGTAAGACAATACTTTTGTCATTGAATGAAGTTGTGTGTCTAAGTTGTGTCATATGTCTCCCAAAAAAAATTGGTGTATCACCATAGTTTAGTTTTCATTTGTATGAACTCCTTCTCCCTTTCCCTCTATAGAATTAGCAGTTAGGTGACACCAAAGGAAGCCGACCTTCTCTGGAGGTTCATTTCAACTTTAGGTGAACCACAGCCTTGAAATGATCCCATGTTTCTCTAGAAAACTCAATTTTTATAACTTTGCATAGGGTGCATTTCTAGGAGACAACAGGCTATTAGGAGTACTTCTGTTATATTGAAGATTGGAGATGTGGTGGGTTCTTTTCTTTCTAAAGAGATGAGGAGAAAGGTATCCATCATTTCCAAGGAGGCCCTAAATGTTTGTGGAAGACATAAGGAAAAAGGAAAGAAGTATGAGAAGCATGACAAATCCAAGTCCAAGGGGAGATCTAAATCTCCTGGAAAGTCCAAAGTTATTTGTTGGAACTGTGGTACGCTTGGACATGTTCATAAGGAATGTAAAGAAGAAAAAGAAGAAATTTGATTTTGATTCTGAGTCTAAGAAGGAAGATGGTGACACATTCATTACAGCTTTGGCAACTCATGCAGGTAATGATGCATGGTTGATTGACTCAAATGCATCTTTTCATATGACCTTTAATAGAGATTGGTAAGGTAAGGTGTACTTGGGTGATGATTCTCATTTAGACATTGTTGGTCATGGTAAAGTTAAAATCGAGTTTCCTGATGGTAGAATAATAAGGATTAATGGCATGTTGCATATCCCTAGATTAGTACAAAATTTGTTATTTGTGAGCAAACTAATAGATGTGGGTGTGCAAGTAGTATTTTCTGATGTAGGACACAAGATGGTTAGAGGTGATATGGTGATTGCTAGAGGTGTCAGATATGGGACATTATATAAGCTTGATGCATGCACTATTGAGTGCAATAGTACTTCTTTGAAAATAAAGTTTGTAGAAGTGAGGGTTTCACCTTCAACAGATGGGCATGGATTTTGGGTACCCAAGGGTTCTCTTTCTTCTGAGACAAAGTTACCTACAGAGAAAACTATGTTATGGCACTAGTGACTTGGCCACATTGGAGAAAAGGGTCTTAGGACCTTGAAAAATAAAAAACTTGTTGAAGGTTTGTCTAATTGTAATCTTGAATTCGATTTCTATGAGCATTGCATTTATGGAAGATAAAACCACGTTCAATTTTACTCGAGTTCTCATAAATCTTGTGGTGTATTGGATATTATTCATTCTGATGTATTGGTCCTGTAGATGTTCCTTCAATTGGTAAATCCACCTATTATGTTTCATTTATTGATGATTATAGTAGGACATGGGTATATTTTATAAGGAATAAATATGAATTTTTTAGTTGATTTAAAGAAATTAAAGCAATGGTTGAGTTACATACTAGAAAGAAAATAAAATGTTTGAGGACTGATAATGGTAGTGAATTTTTCTCTAATGATTTTGATAGATTTTGTAAAGATTGTGGTATTCATAGACAAAAGACAACTCTGTATTCTCCACAATAGAATGGAGTTGCAAAAATAATAAACAAGATACTGATGGAGAAGGCTAGGAGTATGTTGAGTGGTGTTGGCCTAGAACAAAGGGTTTGGGTTGAAGTTGTTGCCACTACCTATTACCTAATTAACAGGTCTCCTACATCAGCTCTCGTTGATAAGATGCCTATAGAGGCATGGTCAGGTCACAAGCCTTCATTAATATATCTTATTGCTTTTGGTTGTGAGGCATATGCACATGTGCCAAAGGAGAAGTGAACAAAGTTGGAGAACAAGGTTGTGAAATGTATCTTCATTAGATATAGTTATGGTGTGAATGGATACAAGCTTTGGGATCCTGTTGCACAAAAGGTAATACATAGTAGAAGTGTTATTTTTGAGAAACTAAGCCTTCTTCTATTACATTGCAGCCATAAGTAAGTAAATAGGAAGATGTGATTGAATTTCCTTCTACATATGAGAAAGTTAAATTGAGGGCTAAGGATAGACAAGAAGTTGAGGAGAGCTCATCTAGCTCTGGATCTTCAGAAGAGGAGGAAGAACCTCCAATTCAGCTTTTTCGCAACTCTACAAGGCATAGACAACCATCTGAAAGGTATTTACCTGATGATTGAAAATGTATTTTTTCTTTGAATACTAACATGGATGAACCCAAATCTATAGAAGAGGCACTAGGTATGAATGATGCAAACTCCTGGAAGATTGCTATGGATGAAGAAATGGCATCTTTGAAAGAGAATGATACATGGGATCTTATACCATTTCCTAAAGGATGAAAACCTATTGGTTGTAAATGGGTGTTCAAGAAAATGATTGGTTTAGATGGAGGTATTGATAATTACAAAGCAAGGTTGGTTGTGAAGGATTACTCTCAAGTTGAGGGTGTTGATTATGGTGAGATATTTTCTCTTGTTGCAAAAATTACATCCATTAGATTTTTTCTTTCTATTGTTGCTGCTTATGATTTAGAGGTTGAGCAAATGGATATGAAAACCACTTTCCTTTGTGGTGATTTGGAGGAGGATATTTATATGACACATCCAGAGCACTACGTGGTGAAAGGTAAAAGTAAGTTGGTTTGCAAATTGAAGAAATATTTGTACGGCTTAAAAAAGAGTCCTAGGATGTGGTACCAGAAATTTGATACATATGTGTTGAGTTTGGGATTTGAGCATTCTAAATCAGATCATTGTGTTTATTATAAAATTGATGGTGATCATTTCTTGTTTATTGCATTATATGTTGATAAAATGTTATTTATTGGTAGAGGGAAAGGTATGATTTCAGAACTAAAATCTCAACTTGCTGCTAAATTTAAAATGAAAGATCTTGGTGTAGCTAAACATATTATTGGGATGGAAATTGAAAGAGATAGAGTGAACAGAAATCTATGGCTTGGCCAAAGCAAGTATGTCAACTCAATTTTATAGAGCTTTGATATGCATAATTGTAGAGCATTGTGTGTTCCTATTTCAATTGGAACAAAGCTATCTATTTCAGATTCTCCAACATCTCCATCAGAGATGGAAGGCATGAGCAGAGTGCCTTACTAGAGTGTAGTTAGAATTTTTATGTATGTTATGGTTTGTACTAGACCAAACATTGCTCAAGCAGTGGGAGTTCTTTCCAGATATATGTCTAATCCTAGTAAATTTCATTGGGATGTAGTTAAAAGTGTCTTTAGATATTTGTGGGGTACCTCAAATTATTCCTTATGTTATCATAGTAATATGACTGAAGATGAGATTTCCCTTGATATTCATGGTTATGTGGATCCAGACTAGGCATATGATGTTGATAAAAGAAAATCCACTAGTGCTTATTCTTTTACTTTATTTGGTGGTGCAATTAGTTGGATTAGTAAGCGACAGGTTGTGGTTACTTTATCCACTACTGAAGTAGAGTATATGGTAGTTACTCATGCTTGTAAAGAAGTTATTTGGCTTAAGAGACCGTGTTCAAATATTGGAATAAAACAAGGTGCAATGAAAATTTATAGTGATAGTCAGAGTGCAATATGTCTAGCCAAGAACTTGACATTTCATGCCAAGAGCAAGCACATTGATGTATAGTATCATTTTGTTAGAGATATGGTTTAAGATGTCAGGGTGAATGGTGCAAGGGCACTTGATTCTTTTTGTAAATGGGGGTCTAATGTGATTTTTTTAGGATGTTGAGTCATTTTTTATGTAATAAGATCTATTTAGACCATGTGTGATGTTTTAAGTCATGCGGGGTCAGTTTGGAGTCAAGTTGTCATGTTTTACAAAAAATTGCAAAGTTGCTCAAGCAACATTTGTATTTTTTCCTTTTGTGGAAGTTGAACGGTCAAGTTATTTGAAAAGTAGTTGGAACAATTGGTTTCTGGTTGGAAAAAAATTAAATATTACCTTGTGTGATCAAGGCAACTCTCTGGAGACATTTTGGTGATCAAGCAATAAAGAATAACTCTATTTTTTATGTTTTTGTTGCTACAACAGGTTGTACAGCTCCATATTGTCTACAAATGATATAATTTGCATTGGAATTTTTGAAGGTATGTATTAACTATCTTTTGGTTTTGGTTTCATCATTTTTCATTGAGATTGGAGTGAGTTTGAAGCAAATTACTAAGAGTAGCTAGAAAACCCTAGTTTTCAGGGTTTGAGAGTAAAAACATGAAGTAGGGAACCATTCCACCAATATAAATTTTTGAGAATCATTGGAATGGAATTATTTAGGATGTTTCTAATGTTGGTAGGGTTTTTAGGAACAACAGATGGAGTTAGGGCTGAATTTGATCAATCCCTAGCCTAATATCTCTATGTATTAGGCTTAGGAGGATAGGTAGTCATAGGGTTTTGTGAATAGAAGAGTTGCTGATGATTATAGTTGATAAAATATGCATATTTAGACTCCATGTGACATGATTGAATCCCTGGAGTGAAGGTTTTTGATTGTGAGAGAATCTTGAAGTTGATTTGGAAAACAAGCCTAATTTGACCTAGTTCCAGCGTAGCAGTCAATTTTGGAGGGTGTTGTTACAAAACAACCATATTCAAAAATTTGATATATCTTTAAGTGGCATAAAGGGTATTCTAAATGGTGTTTTTTTTGGGGTATTGAGTCTTCTTTGAAACATATGATGGAAAAACTCTATTCCAAGTGCTACCAGCAAAATTGAAGGTTTTGGGAGAAAAGGACAAAGTTAGGGTTTCTAGGTTACAAAGTTTGATTGATTTGTGATTTTATTGATACCTCCACTATGCTATGCATCAAATTGGTATTAGAGCATATGTTTTGGTCAATAAGTGAGAAAATTTGAAGTTTGAAGGAAATAAAGATGCCTCCTAAAAAGAGCCAAATGGCCAGAGAAGTGAGAGAGTTAAAGGAAAAGCATGTCAAGGAGTTGAGATAGGTAAAGGAGTCTCAAAAAGCTATCCTAGCCAGACTTGCAACACTAGAGTCAAATCAAAAGAGAGGTGTGGTCACTGGAGACCAGAGTGATGAAGAGGAAGAGGAAGAGGGTGAGAATGAAAACCCTCAAGGAGGAGTCCAAGGAGATGATGAGTTGGACCCTAATGAGTTGAGAATGGCTAAGTTGTTGAAGGTTTTCAAGGGAGATACTCCTGAGGTGAAGATGGAATTTACCATGTGCAATGGGAAGATGGATAGTGAAGAGTTGCTAGATTGGGTTGATGCACTAGATAACTATTTTGAGTTCAAGGAGGTAGTAGATTAAAAAAAGGTGAAATTTTCCAAAACAAAGTTGAAAGGCCCTACCATAGCTTGGTGAAATTATGTGTAGGAAGAGAGAATGAAAGAGGGAAAATCAAAAATCAATTCTTAGGACAGAATGGTGTCTAAAATCAAGGGTCAATTTCTGCCTGGTGACTATGCAATTCAAATATTTATAAGGCTTCAAAATCTCAGACAAAAGGAGATGGATGTCATGGCTTACGCAAAGGAATTTCATAAGTTAAGTATTAGAGCAGGTCATGTTGAGGATGAGGTTGAAAAATTAGCAAGGTACCTAAATGGATTGAGGTTCCAAATACAAGATGAGATGAGTTCTACCACCCCTAGAATGGTGGAAGAATGCTTCCAATTGGTAGTTGAGGCATAAGGCAGAGGAAAAGGAAAGAACTTCATGGGTAGAGGAACATTTGGAGGAAGAGGACAATCTCAAAATACACAAGGAGAGACAATTAGTAATCAAGAACAAGGCTCAGAATCAATAGGTGGTTTCAAAGGTAGGAGATCAAATAGTAGAGGCAGATTTGGAGGACAAGGTAGAGGATCAAATACATTCTCAAGAAGATGTTATCAATGTAATTAGTTTGGCCATCAAGCATGGAAATTTTTGGATAAACAACCTTCTACTTCACATGGTGATGAAAGGAGAACACAATTGGTGCAAGAAGAAGATTGTGAGAGTGTCAGCTCTCCATATTAGCATGTTGCTCTAGAAATTGGAGAATCTCTAATGATGAGAACATTACTCAAAGTCCCTGCAGTGAAGGAGCCTCCACAAAGAAAATCTCTATTTAGAACTACCTGAAAATCTCAAGGTAAGGTGTGTAAAGTTGTTGTTGATTCCGATTCTACAAATAATCTAGTTTCCTTAGAGATGGTAGATAAATTGAAGCTGAAAATAATTCCACACCCCACTCCCTACAAGGTCTCCTAGTTGAACAAGGGGCAACAGGTCCTAGTTAATGAGCAAACATGGGTTGAATTCAAAATTGGAGGGTATAAAAACAAGATATTGTGTGACATCATCCCAATGGATGTTGGTCGTCTACTTTTAGGAAGACCCTGGTAGTATGACATAAAAATTAAACATGATGGGTAGAAAAATACCTATGTGATAGAAAAGGATAAGATCGCATTCACCCTTACTCCTTTGCAAGATGAGAATCTTGATACACAAGTTGGGTCTAGTGTAATGTTGGTTGGAAAAAAAGAGTTCTTGAAAATCATGAAAGAAGAGGGTGGACAAGGTTATGCCATTGTAATCAGACCTAAATCTATCATGATAATAGCAAAGGTAGAAAATGTGCCTAAAGAGGTCCAAGACTTGTTGAACAAGTACCAAGACATTGTTGTAGATGAGCTCCCTAGTTCTTTGCCACCAATAAGAGATGTGAGCCACCATATATAATTTATACCAGGGGAAAACCTAGCCAATAAAGCTGCATATAAAATGACTCCTCAATAGAATGAAGAGATTAGGAAACAAATTCAAGAATTGCTTGACAAAGGCCTCATAAGGGAGATTATAAGCCCATGTGTTGTCCCCACCATTTTGGCACCAAAGAAAGGGGGAGATTGGAGAATGTGCACCAACTCAAGGGCAATTAACAAGATAAACATAAGGTATAGGTTCCCCATACCAAGAATGGAGGATTTGATGGATTGTTTAGGAGGGGCTTGTTATTTTTCAAAGATTGACCTCAAAAGTGGTTACCACCAAATTAGAATTAGAGAGGGGTGTGAGTGGAAAAATTCCTTCAAAACTAATGGGGGGTTATATGAATTGCTTGTCATGCCATTTGGCTTTCAAATGCACCAAACACTTTTATGAGATTAATGAATGAAGTTCTAAAACCCTTCATAGGTGAGTTTGTGGTTGTCTACTTGGATGATATTATTGTGTTTAGTAAGAATAAATAGGAACACTTGCAACATTTAGACATGGTTTTGAAGAGGTTAAATGAAGAAAAGTTGATGATCAATTTGAAGAAGTGTGAATTCATGAAGGAGGAGTTGGTCTATCTTGGTTTTGTGATCTCAAAAGATACTTTGAAGATGGACCCCAACAAGGTGGAAGCAATTCTTAATTGGCCTACTCCTACATCAATTAGTGAGGTAAGAAGTTTCCATGGCCTAGCTAGATTTTATAAAAAATTTGTGATCAATTTTAGTCATATTTTCTCTCCAATCATTGATACAATCAAAGGGGATAAAAGGAGAAATTTTGTATGGTATAATGAGGCAGAAAAAAGCTTTCAATATCTCAAACAAAGGGTAGCATAGCAACCTATCTTAGCATTACTAGACTTTAACAAGGTGTTCACAATTGGATGTGATGCAAGTGGGTATGCAATTGGAGCAGTATTGAGCCAAGAGGGCAGACTTGTTGCATTTTTTAGTGAGAAGCTTAATGAGGCAAATAAAAAGTATTCCTCTTATGACTTGGAGTTGTATGCCATGGTGCAATCATTGAAGAAGTGGATACACTATCTCATTCCTAAAGAATTTATTGTTTTTACTCATAATCATACTTTGCAGTTCTTCAACAACCAAGACAAACTCATCCACAGACATGTGAAGTGGGTGGAGTACCTACAAAGCTACACTTTCACCATAAAACATAAAAAGGGGTAGTCAAACAAGGTGACAAATGCTTTGAGTAGAAGACACATGTTGGTTCAAGAAGTGCAACTCCAAAGTGTGGGAATGGATGCTTTGAAAGGTATGTATGAAGGGGGTGATGATTTCAAAGATATCTATGCTTCTTGTAATCAATTTGATGGCATTTTTCATGAAGATAATTCTAATTTCTTGATTCAAGAAGGGTTATTGTTTAAGGGTGCTCAGTTATGTATTCCCAAATGCTCTATGAGGACTAACCTGATTAAAGAGAAGCATTGTGGCATCTTAGGGGGTCATTTTGGGGTTGATAAAACTTTGGAGTAAGTAAGAAGGTATTACTATTGGCCAAAGATGCAAAGTGATATTAGAATTTTTTTTTAAAAGTGTATTGTTTTCCAAAAAGCCAAGGGTTGTAGTACAAATGCAGGTCTTTATCAACCATTTCGAATCCCAAATAGGCCATTGGAATCCATCAACATGGATTTTGTGTTGGGGTTTCCCAAAACTCAAAGAGGATTTGATAGTGTGTTTGTTGTTGTAGATCGATTTAGCAAAATGGAACATTTTATACCATGTAAAAGCACAAATGATGTCTCATACATTGCAAGGTTGTTTTTCAAGGAGGTGGTCAGGATTCATGGACTACCATTCACAATTGTTTCTGATAGAGATAGTAAGTTTGTGGGTCACTTTTGGAGAACCCCCTGGAAGAAGTTGGGAACAAACTTGGCCTTTAGCTTTGCCTATCATCCCCAAACAGATGGGAAAACTAAAGTTGGCAATAGAAGCCTTGGGAATCTCCTTAGCTGCTTGATAAAAGATCATTCAACCCAATGGGATATGATCATACCCCAAGTTGAGTTTGCATATAATTACTTTGTGAACAGAAGTGTTCGGAAAATCCCATTTGAGATTGTGTATGGATTGAAGCCTAGGGGAGTGTTTGAACTCAAAGATTTGAGTGGTATGGAGAGGAGTGTTGAAGAAGAAGAGTTTGCAATGGCCATAAAAGATATACATCAGAAAGTTAAGGAGAACCTTCAAAAGAGTGTGGATAAATACAAGCAACATGCAAATTTGAAAAGGAGAGAGGTTCATTTCAAAGTGGGGGACTTGGTATTGGCTCATTTGAGGAAAGAAAGGCTACCTAAAGGAAATTATTCAAATCCATAGATGAAAAATATTGGGCCATGTAGGGTGGTCCACAAGTTTGGAGCAAATGCCTATGAGATAAAACTCCCTACTGGAGTGGCTATCTCTCTAATTTTTAATGTTTCTAACCTATATCCTTTTAAAGGATTTGTGATTGTAGGTACATCAAAGGTTCCAAATGAAGATTGGGCCAAGGATTTACCACCAAGTCAACCATTGAAGCTTGAATGTATCTTGGACACAAAGAAAGCCAAAAGAACAAGGCACAAGGTGTATAATGAGTACCTAGTGAAGTGGCAAGGCCTTCCAATGGAGGATGCCACCTAGATGACATAGGAAGATATCAAGAAGCATAGATCCACAACTCAAGAACTGATCTCAAGTGGAACTTGAGATTTTGTTCTCCCTGGGTGTATGGTGTAGGGGCACATGAGTCTTTTTGTAAATAGGGGTCTAATGTGAGTTTTTCATGATGTTGAGTCATTTTTTATGTAATAAGGTCTATTTATACCATGTGTGATGTTCTAAGTCATGTGGGGTCGGTTTGGAGTCAAGTTGTCATGTTTTGCAAAAAGTTGCAAAGTTGCTCAAGCAACATTTGCATTTTTTCCTTTGTGGAAGTTGAATGGTCAAGTTATTTGAAAAGCAGTTGGAACCATTGGTTTTTGGTTGGGAAACATTTAAATATTTCCTTGTGTGGTCGAGGAAACTCTCTAGAGACATTTTTGTGATCAAGCAATAAAGAATAACTTTGTTTTCTATTGTGTTTTTACTGCTACAGTAGGTTGTACGGCTTTGTACTGTCTACAAATGATATAATTTGCATTGGAATTGTTGAAGGAATGTATTAGCTATCTTTTGGTTTTGGTTCCATCATTTTTCATTGAGATTGGAGAGAGTTTGAAGCAAATTACTAAGAGTAGCTAGAAAACCCTAGTTTTGAGGGTTTGAGAGTAAAAACATGAAGTAGGGAACCATTCCACCGGAAGAAAATTTTGAGAATTGGTAGAATGGAAGTAGTTAGGATTTTTTTAATGTGGTAGGGTTTGTAGGATCAGGGGATGGAGTTAGGGCTGAATTTGATCAAGCCCTAGCCTAATATCTTTATGTATTAGGCTTAGGAGGATAGGTAGTCATAGGGTTTTGTGAATAGAAGAGTTGGTGATGATTCCAATTGATAAAATATGCATATTGAGATCCCATGTGACATGATTGAAGCCCTAGAGTGAAGTTTTGTGATTGGGAGAGAGTATATCTTGAAGTCTCTTTAAAAAACAAGCCTAGTTTGGTGTAGTTCCAGTGTAGCAGTCAATTTTGGAGGGTGTTGTTACAAAACAACCATATTCACAAATTTGATATGTCTTTAAGTGGCATAAAGGGTATTCTAAATGGTGTTCTATTTTTGGGTATTGAGTCTTCTCTGAAAGATATGATGGAAAAATCTTGTTCCAAGTGCTACTAGTAGAATTGAAGGCTTTGGGAGAAAAGGACCAAGTTAGGGTTTCTAAGTTGTAAAGTTTGATTTATTTGTGATTGTCTTGATACCTCCACCCTACTCTGTATCAATGAAGCTATTTAAGGTAGATACTTTGATGAATTTTGTTGATTCTTCAACTAATCTTGTGAGCACAAAGAAGTTTAGATGGTGTTCAGAGACTATGGGCCTTTCGGTCCCTAGCAATTAAAGAGACGATGGTTACGCCCTCACATTTCTCTTGCAAGGTGTTCAAAAAGTGGAATATTTTTTGTGAAAATGTGTCTCAACCTTGCAATTATATATGATTTATTGATGATAGGATGTGTGTTGGTATGTGGCGATTGATCATGCAAATACTATACACTAGTAGCAAGACGTGGGGTTTGGGGCATTGCCCCAAATGTTTTTTGCTAACACATCAAGGTTTTTTCCTGTTGACATGTCAAGGATTTTTCTGTTGACATGTCAAGGTTTTTTTGTTGACATGTCAATGAAAAATGGCCTTGTAAAACCCTAATTCCAGAAGGTTCCAAAAAGCTTTTTATAAGCGGTTGGGATGTATGTAGACAAGGGGTATTATGAGAATATGATAGTGGTCATGTTGTCTCTTGATCTTTGGTGGTGATACTCATGTGAGAAGCTTGCTCTACAAGTATATTGTAATCTTTTGATTTTTGAATAATATATTGAGCGGCTTTTGGAGTGTGGGGTTTTTCTCCCGAAAGGGTTTTCCCCATGTAAATATTTGTGTTGTGGTATGCATGATATTTGTGTTTATGTCTATTTAATTTTTTGTAACTATTAAAGATCTGTAAAGTTTTGCATTTTTCTCCTCTCAAGATTAGTTTAGGAATTTGTTCTGCTACCTCAACTTCCTTACATAGAGCATGCAATATTTTTTATGACATTCACACTATTGGAAAGTTGTTTCCTAGTAATGCTACTTCCTACATTGTTTCCAAAAGATCTTCATTTGGCTCAAACAACCATGTTTTTGGTGGCATCACTAACAATATCTTTGTGTCTTCTACTAGTAATGTTTCACTGAGTGTGGATGTGAATGGGGTAGTTTGTGGGATGTTTTTTATGGACATGGCTAGCACAAGGGCTCTTATTGATTCTATGTTCCTTCCTTAACATAGTAAAGTTTTGGTCTGTATTCATAGTCATCCCTTGTCATGTTCTATGATAAAGATGTGATTGAAAATGAATATTATTATACCTTTTAAAGTTTTATTTATATAATTAATCACTTCTAGTTTTCTCTTCCAAACCTACATAAGTGGGATTTGGAGTCTTTGAGGCCTCTCACTAATGGCACAATCAAGCTTTCCTTCTGCTAGGGTTTTCTTTATCACATGATTTCAAATTCTTGAGGAAATGATATTGGTGTTGGATGGTTGGGTGTGGATGTGAGGTGATCATTCCCTCTCTTCAAAACTATGGTTCCCTTCTTTCAACCCTATGACTATCTCTCAAAATTATACCAATTTGAGTGACCTTCCTTAATATCCCCTTCCAATCTTAGGAAGATTCCTACTTTGAGGATATTGATAACATTATAAGTCATTTTCTTAAGGTGGATTCATCCACATCCAACATTAGTCACTCTACCTTTGGTTATATTTTGGTGGATATCGACATTTCTAATTAACTTCATGGGGATGTTTCTTTGATGGTTGAGGATAGGAAGTGGATTTAATTGCTCACTCATTTGATCTTATCATTTTAATGTAAATGATTATTTTCTACCATACATCTTGATTCCAATTGTCCCTATTCTTGTTGAAAAATTATGGCTTGACTATTTAGTGGCATAATGCCCTTCCTAAACATTTTACTATGGAATTTTTTTATTATTTTTTGTCTCTAGTGGATGAGTCTCCTCATCCTACCCCCCATCAATGGATCATGTTGTGATCTTGGAGGCTCCTCATGAGATGGATTACCCTAGGGATAGTGTTGTTCAAGTGATTTAATCACTCCCTATTATGACTTCACCTTCTAAACCAATCTGAGTTTCTCTTTTTTTTATCCCATTGCCCAATTAATGGCTTGTGGGGTGATTATTTCTCTTGATCCTTCTATGGATTCTATGTAACATACAACATCTTTGGTTAGATATTCTTTCTCATCTCACAAGATGGATATAATTGAGGTATTAGTTGAGTAATCCCTCCTCTTTCCATGTTTGGAGTCAAATAATGATATGCCTTTGATGATTGTTCAAAGAAGGAAGACATGACTCCCTAAATCTATTTTGGGATCCCAATTTTGAGCTAAAGTGTGCAAATTTCAAAGAAGAGTTCAAGCATAGTGTAAGTTAGGTTGGTTGTTTTCTAATAGCAATTTGGTTGTAGTTTTGTGGTAGAAATATTTTTTTGTATTTGTTACATTGCCCTTATTTAAGGTTTTACACCCTATTAAATCCTAATTTTTGTTGCTAACTAGTTTGTTGTTGGTCAATTATTTATCTACTAGCATTTTTATCATTAATGGGTTTGAGGAGCCTTATAAAACATATTTACCCTTTAATAAAAAACAACATAAGTCTATATCTAATAGATCATATCATTTTATAGGAAAGAATGAACTTGAACAAATCACATCTAAGTATCATTTATTATAAAAATATCACATGATAATAAAGATATAGGTGTCATCAAATAAGATCATTGTAACATCATGATGATTCCTAATATAATGGTATAACAAAGGCATTAATACCTAGATAGGCCTTATAATGTATATAGACATAGTGTCGGTGTAATGGTGGTGTGTCCAACAATGGTAAATATAAGATCAACCCCCTTAGGGGGACTAACACATATGGTGTGTGATAAGTGATATGGGATATAAAAGGATATGGAAATTGATCATAAAGAGAGATACATGTGGGATTAATCTTCTTAAACTTTCCCAAAGTGATAATGGTGGGTGTACGGGAATGTAAAAAAATGGTCTCTAATGGCACACAATTGAAAGGGATTAGAGAATAGGATATGGGAATGGAAAATGGGGAAGAGAGGATCTCATTTGGTATGATGCTCAAAAGAACTCCATAATGTCAAATCTTGAATCCTTAGCTTATTACCCTCTTGCTTCAATGGATAGCCTACAATTTTCCTTGGTGTTTGAGGAGAGAAGAGGATGCTGGTTTTTCACAATTATGTCTTCTTGTTGAATGGAGGGAAATAAGGATTATATATTGATCCATAATAAGTGTTATATGTCTGACCATTTTTTGTTTAGTAAGGTTTGAGGTAAAAGGTGGGAACAAGTTTTCTTGAATTCCATATGTGGTCACTTGTGCTAGGGTTCATAAGTGACCTCTCATGGCAAAGTTCCCAATTTTAAGGGGCTAGTATAGGATAGGTTCCTAAGGTCTAGGATGCTTGTGATTTCATTGTGTGATCACTGGGATGGCCAAAAATAGGTATAGATGAACCTAATTCACATTAGGGAAAATGCACTAAAGTGAATCAAAAAAGTAAGATAAAAGTTATAAAATATGTTTCTTTTGACAACACCTATCCCAACATTGTGTTTCTTTTAAAAATCATACTTAGTTTCTTTTGCATATTATACTCAATTGTCATTTCCAATTTTTAGTCATAACTATCAATTTTTTCTCTCCTCAAACTATGGCCACTCCTTTGTAATACACAAATTTGAGGAGGGACATATGACTACTAATTTTATTTCTAGTTTGGGATAAAATTTTGCAATGCCCCATTTAATTCCTAAATGTTTGTAGCCTATTTTTCAAAAGAAATCGATAAATATAATTCATATTACACCAAACTGAAATTAAATGAAGATTAAGTTGTTAATAATGGTCAACCAACATATGAAGGTTTGTGTCCCTTGAGAAAGATAAGGTTTATAAGGAAGGTAGATCTAGAAGCAAAGGGAATGGGGGGAATTATTAAGAATAATTACAAGTAATAGACAACAACACTTACAAATTAACTTATTTAAAATTAAATTATTATTCTCCAAATGCAGCAATGAAGAGTTGTAACTATTGAAAAGGCAATAGAGATGAAAAGGTGTGACTCCCTCAAACTTGAGATATAAAAGGGAGAGCATCCATAACATCATTCAATAATTCAATTGATAATGGAACCTTATGTGACTTTGCCAATAAATTAAATTATGTTCTCAAGAATAGTGATGATGTGAGAAAGGATGTGACTCCTAATGTGAAAGGTTGTGACTCTTTCAAATGTAAAAGTTTGTGACTCCCTCAATAATAATATATAGAAGGGAGATAATTTCCTTGTGGATAAATCATCAAATTGTGAACAAATCAATCAATCAATTTGGAAATAAATTATTGTTCTCAAGAGGAAACAATAAAGGGTGGTGAATCATTTATTGTGAAGGGTGGTGACTCCTTCAAGAAATGGATGTAAAGGGTAAATCAATTCATTGACATTCAATAAGGAATTATCACTCATCTATCCATCAAGAAATCAAGCAATCAAAATATAAAAAAGATCAATCAAGCAAACAACAACAATTCCATCAAATCATTCAATCATCCAATCATTCGATCATCAAATCATTCAATCATCAAATCATTCAATCATCATATCATTCAAGCATCAAATAATTCAAGCATAAAATCATTCAATCATCAATTCATCATATCAATCAAATGGAAAAAAGAAAATTAAGGAATTGAAATATAAGATCCATTGGAAATAAATATTGTTTTTAACAAGAATATTATTGGGAAGTAAGTTTCAAAGATAATCTTAGAATATAAATTAATATAGAAAATTCCTTTAGCAATCTATTTCGAATTTATAGAAGTGTTTTTCAAATAGGTAGGCCAATCAACCTTCTGAGTCACAAGATTTTGAAGGAATAGAATTTATTAATATCAATCACACCACCCTAAGATGGTTGAATTGGAGGGTCTACCATACTCATGGGTTGGAAGGCCAAATGGTGCTCTTGGGCTTGATTAAAGAAGACAACCTTCATGCATCTTATCAAGCACACCACCCCAAGATGGATGAATTGGAGGTTATACCGTACTTGTGGGATAGGAGGCAAAAATGGTTCTCTTGGGCTTGATCAAGGAGGATGGCTAGCCTCCAAGGTGGACTAAGGGATGGAATGGTTCTAGAATTATTCCATGGTCTCGCAATACAAGGGCCACCACCCTTGAGGTTACAGTTTGCAAGTATTTTCTACTGAATTTCTAGTAAGGTTGACTATAGGAATATGCCTTGGAATAATCATTAAATATGTTAATGTATTTTGAATTACTCTTATATTACAATATTTTATGTATGAGTTTGAAAATTACCATAAAGTTGATACTTGTTAGTACTAATATCAGTTTTTAGTGATTATTATTGCTTTGCGGGTCTAAAATTAGAAATATCCCAAAAGGGGACATTACAAAATTATACATGTTAGATCATACCTATTCCACATACTATAGTTGTCATCCTAAACAAATAATTTTTTTTGAGCTTACTAATCAAGTGTGAGAATTTTTCATACATTTTTCTAGACTATATTTGAAGTTTAAAAATTATATTGTGAGATCAATGAATCTATGAAAGTGTTATATTCTACTAACATCAACATCCTTATGAAATGCAATTATATTAAATTATACCCACCAAACAAAACAAAAAACTATATATAATTAAAACTAAAATAAGTTTAATTAATAAAAAAGCTAACATTTGCTCTTATACATTTTATTTATCTTAATTCATCTATTTTTTAAAAGATTAGTTAGTGAGGGATTGTATTCAATACCTTGTTCAAGAAGAACATAAAAATAATATAAATAGTATAAAAATGACCTAAATGGTTGATAATTGAAACCCAAATAAAAAACTAGCTAACCATCTAAAACCACCAACCAGCTCAACAAAATCCATCAACCAATCTGTAAAGCCAAAAAAGAGCACCACCCTATGATAAAAAAATAGAAATGAAAAAATTAACAAAAGAAGTCTATAAAAAACCTACACGCTACCCCAATGACCAAGACCTTTTTTCAACATGCCAACCTACAAGATCTATTGGCACAAAATTTTGAAGCTAACCTAGATAAAAAGTGGCACCAAGGATCAATACATCTGATGATAGGAACTTGATGCCTCTACATTTGAACACTTTTCCATCACTAAAAATATGAATGGTAAAAGTCAGGGAAAACTTTAGTGGTAAATCTTCACCAATTGGTGAATTCTAGGAATCGGCCAAGTCGAAATTGGCGAATTCTCACTCCGAACAGGGTGTCCAAATCGCCTAGATTTTATGAAGTATACGTACAATGCATGTCCATTTGCCAATGAGTTTTTTTATGAGGCATATTTAAGCAAAAAATTCGCCATTTTCAAACTACGCGTTTCAATTGGACCGACTAATATTTTTTCCTATAATCATGAAAGCATTTAATAAAACACCTACATATTCGCCAATACTATTAAAACAACATTGTATCACGAACCATTTCGCCAATTAAAATTTACAAATAGTTTCTTGTGAAGACCTATTTCACCAATTAAAATTTATAAAAAGTTGCTCATGAGGACCTATTTCGCCAATAACGTTAAAAAATAATTACATTTGAGGACACATTTTGCCTTGAAAATTACAACGTATCATTGTATAAGCACGTGAGATTCACCAAATTTTTAATATACCATTTAAAAATCCTGCTGAATTCGCCAAATATGGAATCATGGATTGATATAAATACAATTGAAAGTGTCATTTATTCTTACACATTTTGTTCGGTTCCAAGGTTCTACTTCTCCATTCAGAAGTCAGTGAAAGCCGAAAATGTAGACTTAAAAGGTGAGTGATCATTTCTTCATAGTGTTATTAGTTATAATAATAAGTTTTCTTTATCTCTTTTCCATTCTTGCTTCAACAAAGTGAACCTTAGAAGTTAGAACCAAACTTTGAAGTTTCAAAGTTTTTGAAACCTCCAACCCACCGAGTAGAAAGATGACCAAGAAAGACTTGCGACTCAACAAAGTGAACCAACAACCAAGTCGAGGAATTGCGTAGTTATGAAAATTTAGAACTCCGCGACAAGGTTATATAACTCTGAGGACTAGCGACTAAGTTTAGGAAAAGCCAAAAAATTTATATTGTATTCTATGGTATTGAATTTGATATGTGATTTATTATTAATCCATTCCATGAACAAAAATAAATACAATCGAAAGTGCCATTTATTTAGAATTTATCCAAAGCCGAAAACGTGGACTTAAAGGTGAGTGATCATTTATTCATAGTGTTATTAGTTATAATAATAAGTTTTCTTTATCTCTTTTCCATTCTAGCTTCAATAAAGTGAACTTTAGAAGTTAGAACCAAACTTTGAAGTTTTAAATTTTTTGAAACCTCTGACCCACCGAGTAGAAAGATGACCAAGAAAGACTTGCAACTCAACAAAGTGAACCATCAACCAAGTGAGGGAATCACATAGTTATTAAAATTTAGAACTCCATGACAAGGTTATCTAACTCTGAGGACTAGCGACTAAGTTTAGGAAAAGCCAAAAAATTTATATTGTACTCCATGGTATTGCATTTGATATTTGATTTATTATTAATCCATTCCATGAATAGAAATAAATACAATCGAAAATGTCATTTATTTGGAATTCATCCAAAGCCGAAAACATAGACTTAAAGGTGAGTGATCATTTCTTCATAGTGTTATTAGTTATAATAATAAGTTTTCTTTATCTCTTTTCCATTCTTGCTTCAGTCTTAAAGATAATATTGAGTAGGTAATGGGATCTATATTATTATTCTCTGTCCTTAAACAAGAAGACCATTTTTTCCAGTTTTTATTCTAAGTGAGAGATTAATATGTCGAGCAAATCAGAGATCAATATGTCGAGCGACTCAAGCAACAATGGTAAGGCTCCTGTCGCTCCTCAGGGGGGTGAAGAGACTCCTTCCGCTTCTCAGACTCCTTCCGCTCCTCAGGATGGTAAGGCTCTTGCCGCTCCTCAGGGTGGTGAAGAGACTCTTGTCACTCCTTAGGCTCCTCAAGGTGGTGAAGAGACTAGGAGGTCATCAAAACGCCCAAAACTTAGACATACCATACAGTCTTTGCAATTTCCAAAGCTTCTGATCCATCAGGTCAAGATGGAGCTACATCATCAACTGTTCCCCCAAATATTGGTAGCATTCCCAATACCTCACCGCCACCAAAAGGTCAAGTTGAGATTGTGGTTGATTTAAATCAAAATGTATCAAATTAGGATAGCAATACCGCAAAAGATGTTCCAAGTGATACCCTGGGCCTGGTTAGTCAGAATGAGATAATTGACTTGGGTGAGGATGATGATGTTGGTAGCAAGAAAAGGAAAAATAAACCAAAAAGGGGGTGTGTGTGGGAAATGACAAGGAGTTTTCAACTTGGTTGATTGTCAAAATACCCATTCATGGTACTAGTGGGGATTGGAAATGCAAATGATATTGAAAAGGAAACATTGGCCAAATGTAAGATTTGTACTTGGAAATGTGGACGAGCCAAGACGTTGCAACTAAAGATTGACACTATAGGAAAGCAAATCGGTAAAGTTTATGAAAAACAAATCATAGACAGAAAGGAAGAATCAGTCATACGATGGAAATGAAAGGAAGAATGTCTTCATGTTAAGTATGTCGCGGATTATGAAGAGCATGAAAAAATAATGGTGAACATTGTTGCATGTAAAGGTACACTTGAGGCTCAATTTGGAAAAGCAATGGAAGGAGCAAATCTGTCAAAAACTGTTCAAATGAGTGTTGTTTTTCATATTTTGTCCAGAGGGCGTCCTATGATAGACTACCCAGAATATTCTGGTTTATTTTCTTATTTGAATGTTCCTCACTATCCCTTGTCACATTGGTTAGTAAATGCTAGATGGGATTGGGCAAATTGTCTTGCTGCAGTGGAAAAGGAAGATTTAAAGGATAAAGTAAAAGAGTCAAATTTCATTGCATTATCTTTAGATGAAGTTACTACGGTAGACAATACTTCTTGGGTTTGTATGCATTTGTATATTGTACAACATGTTCGCCAAGCTTATCTTCTCTATGTTCATAAAATGAAGAACAGTTCGACAATGCAAAATATATTTGAACTAGTCAAAAAATATTTGAATGAAATTGCAAGTATGGATGAGTTGACAATTGCGAAAAATTTGGTGTGTGTAGGAGTTGATGGAACTGCAATGATACAAGGTCAAAGGACTGGTGTTTGTACAAAGTTATAAACTACTTGTGCACCATACATGCTTGGTATTCACTACATGGCCCACAGAATGAATTTAGCATTCAAAATTGTTAGCAAGTTTCCTATAGTATCAAAAGTCAAAAATCTAGTTCGCGAGATCCAAGCATACTTCTTCCGAAGTCCTAAATGTTTCACAAAATTTCAAAATTTTGTTGAGTGAATAACACCAAGAAACAAGCTTCTCAAGGATGTCGATACTGGATGGATCTCACTGCATGGACCAACGCAATGAGTTCTTTTAGAATATCAATCTTTGATTGGAGTGATGTACGAGCATCACAACATAGTAGACAAATCTCCTGACCTCTTACATAGGTTAAGCAATATAGAGACACTCTTGACTTTAACTAGTCTTCTCCCCATGTTGGATGTGATGAATGAGATTGTGAAGAAAGCCCAAGACAAAACTGTGTATATTAATGAATATGCCAATCTACGTAAACTTACATGCTTGGCCCTTGATCATCTATATCTAGATCTAACACAAGATGGCCCAAATTATTTCATGTGGCGAAAAATTACTGATTTGAATGATCCTAATAATTATTTATAGTTTAATGCAAGCAGGAAATTATGCATCTGTGTACGTGGATATGAGATACAAATGTACCAATGTAAGATAGCCAGGCTCTCTAGCAGAGAAGTAGCTGTTAATCAGGAAGATTTTCAAGGAATTGTTAAATTTTTTGGTGATAATTTGAAGGAAATTGCAAAATATCTTTCCTCAAAGATTCGTGAAAAATTCCCTCGACATGAAATACTTGAATCCATAAGTATTGTGTATCCTCAATTTTGGGCAAACCAAGATAACCCCACATTTTTTCATACTCGGGTAAAAATATTGATCAAAAAATAGAAGATATCTTAGATGAAGCTAAGCTTAGAAAACAATGTGGGAGTTTTGCAACAGCTATGAGGGACCAATATAAATCCATGGGCAAGGATAAGGCCTTTGAACCAAGATCAATAAAAAAGGTTTCGACAAGCTTAGGTCAAAGTGAAATATTGCGTGGTTTGATATCAGATTATTTCAAACTTGTTGATTTATGTCAAACAATGATATTGGGATCGGTGGAGGATGAGAGAGTTTTAGTACATTGGGGTTTTTGAAATCAAAGTTAAGAAACAAACTAGACAAGAATTTGGAAAATTGCTTGAGGATGAAAGGAATTGCGTATAATGTCAGAAATTTTCCTTTTGAAAGGGCACTCACAATATGGAGTTCCACATGTGAAAGAAAAGGGGTCGGGTTGTGGAACACTCCAATTCCAAAGGCTGGTATTGGTGGCACTGGTAGTGGCAATGGGACTTAGATAGCTGACATTGAAAAATATGACACAATGAATGTTGAATTTGAGACATAGTCCGAAGAAAATGAAGAGAAGACTTGGAATCAAATTCAAGATGACTCTTTTACTTTATCGTATGATGAATTTCAGATTGAGGACCCCCAGTCAATTTGGGAAATGGAAGAGATTCAAGAGAATTAGCAACTTTTAGGTATTTATATTGCACTTCATGGATCCCGGGATCAGATTCCATTATTCATTACTATAGTTGATCATATTTTATATTGTATTCAATGAAATTGTGAATCATTGCACTTCATGATATTTTATTTTATATTGCACTTCATGAATCATATTCCAAAGTCAAACTGTAGTTGATGATATTTTATGTTGTATTCCATGAAATTATGATATTTTATATTTTATATTGTATTTTATATTTTACATTAGTCCGTACATAGCATGCTTTTGGAAATTCCTGAAAAAGACAACTCAAGTTTAGTCTGTACATAGCATTCAATGAGATGTCAGATGATGGTGCCTTTGAAAGGCAAGATAAGTCCATAATGTCGCGTGGTCGCTAAAACTTGGAACCTTAGAACAAAGTCTAAAGTTTCAAAGTTTTCTAAACCTCCGACCCACCGACTAGAAATATGACCAAAAACAATTCAAAAGATCATGTGCCACACTAAATTCTTTTCTCTCGAATGTCATCCCTCCACATGAAAAAGGTAAAGAAGGAAATAAGGTCTTCTTCCCCTAACTAGTAAAGTGTCTTTCATCAATATTTTGCATCTGCCTTACATATTCTGAAGCAAAAACCCTTTCTGTCACATGTATTCGAAGTTTGTATGGATGTACTTCCAATCCATAAAATCTTAGCACAATATATTCTTCCAATAAGTAGCAATCAACCAATTGTATTTCTTTTCCTAGTTGAATGCAGTTTCTACATGACATAGGCAATCTAAGCATTGGAGTATTTGTAATTGCTTGATGCAATGGAGCCAAAAAGTATTCTACAAAATGATTGTAGTTCCTTCGAAAATCATGCAACCTTATAACAATGGTCCATTCATATACTGGAGCCATTTTCTTTTGCTCGGGATTACTATTACCATAGGGTTGAATCTGAAGCTTGTTGGTCTGAAACATTCCTCTGAATTTGAATAGAAAAAGATAGCACAAGTAGGTTGTGAACCTAAATGTCTTGGTGGAACCTCCTTTAATCATTAAAGTTTGTTTATGCATGGATTCTACAATGTTCTCAATAAAATTATATTTGGCATGTGGAACACCATAATGGATATTATACACCATTTCAAGGAGGCATGCACCCACTTCCAAATTGCTATCCAGTCTGAGGCAAAATGCTAGCATGGAAATAGTATCCTGAACCCATGGTTTAAAATTTTTCAAATCATAAGGAAGCTTATGATCACTTTTCAATTTGTTTCTATCCTAAACTATTCTATTTAAGAAAGATTTTTTCTCCATTTCATCCACTGCTTCATAATCACTAGCAAGTTTTTCTAGGTCAATGTGGACATTTCCAAATTCTTTGGTTATAAACCCCAAGGCCAACACTTTTCCAAGTTCTTCTGCATTAATGGCTAACAATTCTTCTTTGCTATCTTTATTAACAATTTATCATTTGTTATCATCATAATTTAGGGCACAGACCATGATAAATTCTGGGGAAGGGAAAACCTCATGTAACATCATGCGCCCTAATCCAGTTACCCACGGTCCACTAATACTTTTAACTTGCATTTTCTTTGTAGCCTTATTCTCAAATGAAAATCTAAGTTCTAAGGTACGCATACCATAGGTTTCAGGATCATAAATATCATGGTATTCATCAGTGAAACCTGGGGTTTCAAGTAATTTTGCATAATGTATTTTTTTATCTGACATTGCTCTAGTGGTATTGGTGGTAGACATGCTGATACAATCAACAATATGAAATTTGTGAATTCCCTATTAGTCCTTAATTTTTCTTAATTATTAAGCCTCTTAACCCTAAACCTAAGGTTCAAAGTCTGACAAAATAAGATTTTAAGAAACGTCAACTTCAAGTGATGAAACGTAGCCACAGGGATTCTTTAACTTACCTAGATTTTGAATTTTTATTCTTGAAGTCGAAACTACGTTGAAGCTTGAAACTGGGTTACTGGAATGGCTTTGTTGGAAGTGGAACTGTGGAACCCAGAACAGGGTGGTGCACTGCAATGAGCAAATTGAATGACACCGAAACATCTACTCGTTACCTACGGACTACACAGTACGCAATTAGGTAGTACAATGTACATGGCTGACAACATTTAAAACAAGCCATTAAAAACAATAATTTACTCTTGCATTCACAACAAATTATAAACCATTGATCTCTATTAATCTAACGGTTATAGGGTAATTCTAGAGGTTTAAGTTCGCAAGCGTAGCGCTCTGTGCATTTCATTCCGGAATGCAACTACAACCATACATCAAATGTTCATCAAACGGTTGAGTAATTTATGATATAAATAATAAACATAAAACATGTGTTTTAAATTTGCTTTAAATTTTAATGCGCTAGGATTGACATCAAGGCCAAGGGGCCAGAAACTTAACATTTCAAAGGCCTTAATAAAATGAATTACAATGTCACATTAATAGCACATTGCACAACCATTAATAGCACTTAACTTGCAAAGGACTTAATAAAATTAATTACAATGTCACATTAATAGCACAACCATTTATTTTATTACAACTTAATTACAATGTCACATTATTTACATAGTACAAATACAAATGTAAGTGCAAGCACCAAGCTTCTGCTGGACCACTTGTGAAAAGTTGAAAATGTAAATGTGATACATGTATCTCTGAAAATAAATGGAACTTGTCAGGTCAACCATGAGCTCTAAAAATAAACACATGGGACTTGTCGAGTCAACCATACCCTCGTCACTCTAAAAATAAATGCATGGGGAAAGGGGGCCAAATCAAACTGGGGAAATGGGAGCCGTGAAGATGCAAAATGTACTTAGCCCCTTTTAGAACCAGATTGATGCAGAAGATGAGGGATTGTAAAATTGCTCCTATGCAGAAGATGAGCACTAAAACTAAATGCATGGGGCTTTCCTGGTAGGCCACGGTGTCTAAAAATAAATGCAAGGAACTCGCCTGGCCAACCATGTTGGGGAATTGGGAGCTATGAAGATACAAAATGTGCTTATCCCCTTTGAGAACTAGAGTCATGCAAATGATGAGGGGTAGTAAAATTGCTCCCATCTTCTACTTGTAGCCTCCATGCATTGGGATAGCACTTATGTCCATCAGAGCTCCTCATCCTAGTTCAAAGCCTGTCTGAGAAGTCAAGTGAACCAAATCAACTTCTTTCCAATTCTACCCATTTTGAACTTGAAGGAAATTGGTCTTTTACTCTATAACTACATAACTAGAGGTAGGAGAATTTAGAGCATCCCCAATAATACTGCATCATCTTCTTCCTGAATCCTTATTAAGTTATTAACCCTACAAAATTAAAACCCTTATGACAATTAAATGAATGATTTTTGTTGTGCTCACTATCCTTATTTATGGGTCAAAAGTGCCGCCAAAAGTGTCACTACTAGCCTGGTACCTTGTAGACCACACACATTTCACGTGTGAGCTATGAGGTTGTGTATAATTACTACTGACTACTTAGTAATAATTGTGATTCGCGCAACTGCAAACCAAAAATCCAACTTAATCAGTACCTGGTGCAAGAGCACCTTGGCTTAACTCCAATTGGTTGTGAACAAATTTTGGCTTGTACTGACCTTAGCCAAGTCAGGGATTTTGTTGTGAGTTTGATTTGGACCTTAGAAGGTCTTGCATTTGTGTGTGAAGAGTTAGTCACTAGGACTAAAATCTTCATTAGGTTATCATTAGTGTTAAATTTTGCTTTATTAAGCTTTGGACAGTCTAGGTTAGAATACAATGCATTAAGTGTGTCATAACCACATCTAATTTGTTAGAAGATGCCAAGGAACGGTTAAGGGAGATGTTGATTACTCGAGATCAAGGTGTTAGAGGTCCTATGTTTGAGGATCATGACACAGTCATGGCATAATGGAAGTGGCAAGGTTGTTGTAAAACTGCATGGTAACATCTTGTTAGGTTGCATGCAGCTAGAATGGAGTGGAATCCCTTCAAATCAGGGATATGGAGCGACCAATCTCCCTTGAAACATGGAAAAGGCATCCCAAATAGAGGGATGGCTCATAGAGAGCAAGCAGTTGCAATTGTAATCAAATTTTGGTGTGTTGAATAGAAGACAGTGAGCAGGTTTCTAAAATTTTTTGTGTTTGTTTGTAAACCCCGTGAGTTTTTGGAGACAGTGATATCAAAGACTTTGTAGATACTGTTTTATCATTGTATTGGAGTTCTTAGCATAGTTTTGAGTCATTTTCCTTCTGTGTTCAGGTTGCTTCGGATAGAATTGTAGTTTTGACTTCATAGATTAGAGTTTAGGAAGCTCTTTAATTGCAGTTTTGAACAGTCATTTTTGGAATGACTCCCCCATAGCCACTGACCACGGGATCCGCCTGAGACTGGTGGAATATGGGAGTGGAGTCAGTCATTTGTAAATATTTGACAATAGGAAACATAGAGCATGGAGCAAAGAGTTTTATACCCAAACCCTAGGCGAGCTAGGATTGCCCGGTTAGGGAATTGGGAGTGAAAATTAAAGAACCAAGGCAGGGGAAGTGACCATTGTACGGAATCCGTACAGTTCCAGGTGGGGTAAGATAGTATCTTCATAGTCCAAAAGGATTGAGGCTTCCATCAATCCATCATAGGTAGATTTGAAGGAGGAAACAGTGAAACCCTAGAAGATAGGGCAATTAGGCCTCCTCTCCAAGATCATAGGAAACCCTTGTACGATACTGATAGGGACCTGAAAACCTATGCAAGATTTAAAAGCCTGAAAAGGGTGTCAGGAAATGTGATTTATTCACTAGGTTGTGTGTCAAGTTTGAGAGAAAAGGGCAGAAAAGGGACTGGTAAAGGCTAGTAGAAACTAGGCCTCTTCAAGCAAGATTTTGGAAATCGGGTAAAGTGAAGGTTAAAGAACCTCAAAGATGCATTCCAATGGTGGTGAAATGCATGAAAACAGAGCATCTACCTCCCCTACAAAGAGTTCAAGTCAGATGATGATGTTGGCATCTAGACTCTTCTAGGTGTAGTGAGAAAGATTGAAATTTCAAGTGGTGTTTGTGAAGAAGACAGCAATTTTGAGTGGTGTTGAATCCTCTAAGGTTAAGCACAAGGTTTGGAACTCTTGAAACAGAGTTAGGGCAGGCTTAGTTAATGATCTAAGTCAGGACAGAGCCTAGAAAGTGTTAGCTTCATGGTGAAGGTAGAGTAATGTCTTCTTGTTGTTAGGTGCAAGCAAACCTTGGAGGTCATATACACCATATTGGTATCAGAGCAACGTTGGATTCAAGGCTTGTGATTAATGTGTCAGCCCACTGAGTCAATAGGAGAGAATACACCAGAGGAAGGAGCCATGGTGACAAATGCAGAGCTAGCTAAAAAGGTAGAAGAGCAAGAGGAAGACAATCGGTTGCTTAGAGAAAGGATATCTCAAATGGAGAAACTCTTGGATGAAGTCCATGAGATAGCTGATACTGTGAAGGACAAGATAAAGTAGAAGGAAGAGCAGGAAGCCAAGGAAAAAGAAGAGGATTTGGAGGAGGAAGCTCCAAAGCCTGATCCTGTTCTTGCAGAGGAACCATTCTTGAAGGCATTGCAAGCTTTGAGTGGTAAAGCATTGGAGGGTGTGCCACTTTTCAATGGACAAATGGACCCTGATTCAGTTGTAGACTGGATTGAGAGCATTGAGAATCACTTTGAGTGTGATGGCATAACAGAGGCCCAAAAGGTAAAGGTGGCCAAGTCAAGGTTGAGAGGAGCAGCTCTCACATGGTGGAAGTTTGTACAATCTGAAAGAGAGAAAGAAGGCAAAGGTCCTATAGTTTCATGGAGAGGAATGGTGACTAAGATAAGGCAGACCTATCTCCCTGATGATTATGAAGTTTAGTTGCACAGGAGAAGACACAATCTAAGCCAAAAAGACATGGATGTTCAAACATATACAGAGGAGTTTCAAAAATTGTTCCTTAGATCAAAAGTGGTTGAAGATGAGAGTATCAAGTTAGCAAGGTACCTAAATGGACTCAAATGGTCTATTCAAGAAGACATGAGTTTGGTAAACTTCAAATCAGTCTGCCAATGCTATCAAATGGCTTTGAAAATAGAAGAGAAAGGAAAAAAGAAACAAGAACAAAACCCTAAAAGCAGAGGTAAAGGGAAAGACAGCAGAGGACAAAGAGGAAGTTATAGTGGAAGAAGCTCAAAACCAAGAGCCCAAGGAGAAGTCATATTTTCTGAATAGCAGGAAGGAAGTTCTAGTAGAGGTGGTAGAGGAAGAGGTTTCAGCTCCAGAGGAAGAAGTGGTGGACAAGGAAGAGGCAGCTACTTCACCAACATGAAATGTTATCATTGCAACCAATTGGGACACCCGGCCTATAGATGTCCTGAGAAAGGTAGCACTTCTCATGGGGGAGATAGGAGAACCAATCTGATTCAAGATGAGACTACTGCAACAAATAAACAACCTGAAGTACCATTTAACTCAGAGGAAGGTGAGAATCTCATGATGAGGAGGACTTTGATCAAGGAACCGGTCAAAGAAGAGCCAAGCCAAAGAAGGTCCTTGTTTAGGATAAAATGTAAGATGATGGGGAAAGTGTGTAAGGTCATAATAGACTCAGGTTCTACTGACAATATTGTGTCAGAGGAGGCAGTCAACAAGCTGAAATTGACAAGGATACCCCACAACAATCCTTACAAGGTCACATGGATCAATAAGGGTCAGCATGTCTTGGTGAATGAACAAGCATGGGTGGAGTTTTCAATTGGCAAGTACAAAGACAAAGTTTTGTGTGATGTGTTTTTTATGGATGCATGCCACTTGCTCCTAGGTAGGCCATGGCAATTTGACTGTCAAGCTGTGCATGATGGAGCAAAGAATTCATATACCTTCAAGAAAGACAATGTAACTTACAAGATTCAATCTTTGTTAGAAGATACTAAGGTGTAGACAACAGGCTCTAAGCTGCTTATAGCTGGTGAAAAAGAGTTCTTAAAAGCTTTGGAAGAAGGAGAAGGAGTTGGCTATGCAGTGATGATAAAGCCAAGAGAGGTAAGCAAAGAGAAGTCAACTAAAAAGCAAGAGTTACCCAAGGAGATACAAGACTTGTTGCAGACCTATGAAGTTATTGTAAGTAGTGGTCAACCAACAACCTTACCTCCTAAAAGAGCCATAAGTCATAGGATAGACTTGATACCAGGAGCAACCCTTCCAAACAAAGCAGCTTACAAGATGACCCCTCAACAAAATGAGGAAATAGCCAGGAAGATTCAAGAACTTCTTGACCAAGGTCTCGTTAGGAAAAGCATTAGTCCTTGTGCAGTACCCACTGTCTTAGCACCTAAGAAAGGAGGAGAATGGAGACTTTGTACTGATTCCAGTGCAATAAACAAGATAACCATCAGGTATAGGTTTCCCATCCCTAGGATTGAAGATCTCATGGATTGTCTAGGTGAAGCTAGGTACTATACCAAGATAGATTTAAAGAGTGGTTATCACCAAATTAGGATACATGAGGGTGATGAGTGGAAAACAGCCTTCAAAACCAATGAGGGTCTCTATGAGTGGCTAGTTATGCCATTTGGATTATCTAATTCCCCCTCCACATTCATGACACTCATGAATGAAATCCTCAAAGACTACATTGGCAAATTTGTAGTAGTGTATCTTGATGATATACTAATCTATAGCAGAACAAGAGAAGAGCACCTCCAACATATTGAGTTGATTTTCAAGAAGCTGCAGGAGGAGAAGCTGATGATCAATTTGGAAAAGTGTGAGTTCATCAAAACAGAGCTGGTGTACCTTGGATTTGTGCTATCACATGGCAACTTGAAGATGGACAGCAGCAAGGTAGAAGCAATCCTCAATTGGCCTACTCCAAAGATAGCAACAGAGGTAAGAAGCTTCCATGGTCTTGCTCAGTATTATAGGAAATTCATAAGGCAGTTTAGTGCTATTTGTGCTCCTATGTTGGATACCATTAAAGGAGGCATGAAAACCAAGTTTGTATGGAATGAACAAGCTAACAAGAGTTTTGAGTTGTTGAAGGAAAAGATAGCTACCCAACCTGTTTTGGTGTTGCCAAGCTTTGAGAAGTTATTCACCATTGAATGTGATGCAAGCAATGTAGCTATTGGAGCTATTCTCAGTCAAGAGGGTAGACCGATGGCTTTTCATTCAGAGAAGTTAAGTGAAGCCAAGAAGAAGTACTCTTCTTATGACCTTGAGATGTATGCATTGGTCCAAGCACTAAGGAAATGGAGGCACTACTTGCTTCCCAAAGAATTCATTGTGTACTCAGACAATCAAGCACTCAGTTTCCTGAATTCACAAGAGAAGTTGAGTCACAGGCACATGAAGTGGGTGGAGTACTTGCAAGCTTACACCTTCAATATCAAGCACAAGAAAGGAGCTCTCAACAAAGTGGCGATGCATTGAGCAGAAGAGTCCTCACAATTCAAGAAATTCAGTTGAAGAGCATGGAAATAGATCATTTCAAAGACCTATATGCAGATGATGAAGACTTTGCAGATATTTATAAGGTATGTCTTGAGTATAAGAACCATTTCCATAGCAAATATGTTGAATATACCTTGCAAAGTGATTTATTTTTTAAAGGGAATCAGCTTTGTGTTCCTAGAGGTTCTATTAGGGAAAACTTGATACAAGAAAAACATAATGGTGCATTGAGTGGTCATTTTGGGATCACCAAAACTCAAGAGCTTTTCCAAAGGTTTTATTTTTGGCCTAGGATGAACCTAGATGTCAGGAGGTATGTGGAGAGATGTGTGGTATGTCAAAAGGCCAAGAGCACTTCTTCAAATGCAGGCCTATACCAGCCATTGCCTATCCCTTCTAGGCCATGGGAATGCTTGAGCGTGGACTTTGTAGTTGGTTTACCCAAGACAAAGCAAGGTATGGACAGTGTTTATGTTGTTGTAGACATATTCGGCAAGATGGCTCACTTTGTACCCTGCAAAACAACCAATGATGCCAGTCAAATAGCCTCTCTTTTCTTTAAGGAGATAGTCAGGATTCATGGCTTACCAATCAGCATTGTATCAGACAGGGATACTAAGTTTATGAGTCATTTTTGGAAGACTCTTTGGCAAAGAATGGGCACCAATTTGTCCTTTGGATCTGCATACCATCCCCAAACTGATGGTTAGACCGAAGTTGTGAATAGGACACTTGGAAACCTCCTAAGATGCTTGACCAAGGAGTATGGTCAACAATGGGATCAGATTATTGGGCAAGCTGAATATGCCTATAATGATACAGTGAATAGATCCACAGGGAAGAGCCCCTTTGAAATTGTTTATGGACTACACCCTAGAGGTATTTATGAGCTGAGAGAGTTGAAGGATGGATTCAAGGGAAGTGGTTATGCTGATGACTTTGCTTGTGCAATGCAGGAAATTCATGAGATAGTCAGAAAAACCTTGGCAGAAAACACTGTGAAACATAAGACTAAGGTGGATGAACATAGGAGAGAAGTCCAATTCAATGTGGGAGACTTAGTGATGGTCCATTTGAACAAGGCTAGATTGTAGAAAGGAGTTCCTCACAAGCTGCAAATTAAGAGGATAGGTCCCTGTCCTATCTTGGAGAAGTATGGCAACAATGCTTTCAAGGTGCAATTGCCAAATGACAGTGGATTGTCCCCTGTTTTTAATGTTGCAGATCTAATGCATTACAAAGGACCACCCCAATATTTGGATCAGACACTCCATGAAATCAGTCAAGATGTAGGAGAGCTCAAACTGCCCCCTGTCACAGTCAAACAAGCTGATAAGATCTTGGATACCAGGGTCTACAAGAGAACAAGGACCAAGGACCAAGGAGTACAAAGAACACCTGATCCAAAGACAAGGACAACCTCAAGTTGATGCAGTATGGATCAAGGAGGCAAAGTTCAAGAAGTTGGGAGTTGATCTCAACTTGCTCAATCCAAGGATGGATTGAATTTTTCTGTTTTAGGGAGGATGGTGCAGGAGCACCTTGGCTTAACTCCAATTGGTTGTGAACAAATTTTGGCTTGTACTGACCTTAGCCAAGTTAGGGATTTTGTTGTGAGTTTGATTTGGACCTTAGAAGGTCTTGCATTTGTGTGTGAAGAGTTAGTCACTAGGACTAAAATCTTCATTAGGTTATCATTAGTGTTAAATTTTGCTTTCTTAAGCTTTGGACAGTCTAGGTTAGAATACAATGCATTAAGTGTGTCATAACCACATCTAATTTGTTAGAAGATGCCAAGGAATGGTTAAGGGAGATGTTGATTACTCGAGATCAAGGTGTTAGAGGTCCTATGTTTGAGGATCATGACACAATCATGGCATAATGGAAGTGGCAAGGTTGTAAAACTGCATGGTAACATCTTGTTAGGTTGCATGCAGCTAGAATGGAGTGGAATCCCTTGAAATCGGGGATATGGAGTGACCAATCTCCCTTGAAACATGGAAAGGGTACCCCAAATAGAGGGATGGCTCATAGAGAGCAAGCAGTTGCAATTGTAATCAAATTTTGGTGTGTTGAATAGAAGAAGTGAGCAGGTTTCTAATTTTTTTTGTGTTTGTTTGTAAACCCCGTGAGTTTTTGGAGACAGTGATATCAAAGACTTTGTAAATACTGTTTTATCATTGTATTGGAGTTCTTAGCATAGCTTTGAGTCATTTTCATATTTTTTTTCAGGTTGCTTAGGATAGAATTGTAGTTTTGACTTCATAGATTAGAGTTTAGGAAGCTCTTTCATTGCAGTTTTGAACAATCATTTTTGGAATGACTCCCCCATAGCCACTGACCACGGGATCCTCCTGAGACTGGTGGAATATGGGAGTGGAGTCAGTCATTTGTAAATATTTGACAGTAGGAAACATAGAGCATGGAGCAAAGAGTTTTATACCCAAACCCTAGGCGAGCTAGGACTACCCGGTTAGGGAATTGGGAGTGAAAATTAAAGAATCAAGGCAGGGGAAGTGACCATTGTACGTAATCCATACAGTTCCAGGTGGGGTAAGATAGTATCTTCATAGTCCAAAAGGATTGAGGCTTCCATCAATCCATCATAGGTAGATTTGAAGGAGGAAACAGTGAAACCCTAGAAGATAGGGCAATTAGGCCTCCTCTCCAAGATCATAGGAAACCCTTGTACGGTACTGATAGGGACTTGACAACCTATGCAAGATTTAAAAGCCTGAAAAGGGTGTCAGGAAATGTGATTTATTCACTAGGTTGTGTGTCAAGTTTGAGAGAAAAGGGCAGAAAAGGGACTGGTAAAGGCTAGTAGAAACTAGGCCTCTTCAAGCAAGATTTTGGAAATTGGGTAAAGTGAAGGTTAAAGAACCTCAAAGATGCATTCCAATGGTGGTGAAATGCATGAAAACAAAGCATCTACCTCCCCTGCAAAGAGTTCAAGTCAGATGATGATGTTGGCATCTAGACTCTTCTAGGTGTAGTGAGAAAGATTGAAATTTCAAGTGGTGTTTATGAAGAAGACAACAATTTTGAGTGGTGTTGAATCCTCTAAGGTTAACCACAAGGTTTGGAACTCTTGAAACAGAGTTATGGTAGGCTTAGTTAATGATCTAAGTCAGGACAAAGCCTAGAAAGTGTTAGGTTCATGGTGAAGGCAGAGTAATGTCTTCTTGTTGTTAGGTGCAAGCAAACCTTGGAGGTCATATACACCACTACCTCAAGTTGGCTACATGCAAAGTTGCAAACTGTAGCTCAAGCTGACAAGCTGTCAATTGTCAAAATTGACAGTGCCACGCAAGTTGTCAATTGTCAAAATCACTGGATTATTGACATCATCATCTACGATTCTACAGTACATCATGTAGTTTTCAATATAAAGCTATCCAATCAATCACCCTGGCTATTCATATGGTATTAATCCACGCCACCGCCCAGTATGATAGCCAAATTGAGAATTTTAATAGAATAAATGAAAGGTAGAGTACTTCGATGCATTGAAAAGAGAGAATTAAATGTCTCGTTTTACCTTAATGATTATCAATGTCCTAGCTAATAAGTCACAATAAATTTCAGTCACTTATGATTGGAACTATATGTTGATTTCTGAAACCAATCATTAATAAAATTTCAACCATTAATTTCCAAAAATCTAACGATTCTACTGTTATTCCAGAGGTTTCAGTTCTCAAGTCTAGTACTTCAAGGATTTACTTCTGGAATGCATCTATAGTCGTCCATCGAAACTTCATTGAATGGTCCCTCTTTTAAAACAAACTTTATGCACGTGCATAATTTAAAATGGGGACATCGCTAGGTTGACGAGACTCAACCCTCAGGATTAAAGAGTTAAGATTTAAGGCTTTTTCATAAAGTATTTTGGTCTGACTTAGGCAATATTAAACGGTAAACAAGAGTAGGATGACCGACAGACCTAAATAATTAATAAAATTTCAACCATTGATTTCTGAAGTCTAATGGTTCTAGTGTAATTCTGGAGGTTTCAATTCGCATATCTAGTGAATTGAGAGATATACTTCCGGAATGCAACTACAGTTGTCCATCGAACATTCATCGAATGGTCATGGTCCATAATGTCACATGGTCGCTGAAACTTGGAACCTTAGAACCAAAGTCTAAAGTTTCAAATTTTTTGAAACCCCCAACCCACCGACTACAAAGATGACCAAGAAAGACTTGCAACTAAGGTTAGGAAAATTTGCACTGACACTTCGTCATTGCATTTTTTTTTTAGTTTGATATTATGTTTAAATTGCCAATGTTTTTTTCTTAATCATTTATCTAAATAGGTTTAATTCGTCAATGATTTTTTTTTTTTAGTTTGAAAAAAAGTTTTAATCGCCAACAAAAATATTTTTTCTGGTTTGAAAATAGATTTTAATCGCCAATGGAAAAATTTTAGTGGTTTTAAAAAAATTGCATTTCGCCAGGATTTTCCACAGACTTCTAGCGATTAGAAAAGATTCACCAATGGACCCTTTTTTTCATGAAAACCGAAAAAAATTGCCACTATAATTAATATTTTTATTGGGAAGTATACAAGATTCGCCAGGATATTACACCTTTGTCGAGGGGGGGGTTTCTTAAAGTTTTCCCTGGTAAAAGTACTTGAAACCTGAAGGTTCCCTTTATTATGAACCACCATTAAATTATCTATGATTTTCCCCATATCCTTGCAATAAGACTTAAACATCTACAACTCCCTACAAACCAATTGTAATTATCTAAATTCATTTGGTCTCACTACTGAAGGATCCTTCACATTCAAACAACCTCCACCACGAGTGAACTCACATTCTCATCTTTCATGAGCACTTCCAAACTACACACTCAAACACCTTCACATCCCCAAAGTAACTCGATAATAGAAGCCATAAAAGTCAATATTTGCATAAAATTTAACACGACATCCACCAATTTAGAAAAAAATCCTCCCAAATGATGGATTTTGAAGTGATGAGGCCTATAATTACCATACCATTCTCACAAAGCACAACTTTAGCAATGTAGCCATCTTTTGACAATTAAAATCGACATTCACTTATATGATACTATATTGCATAGATATGGGTCACATGCCTTACGGGACTACTTGTGACATGTCATTCTAGAAATAAGAAAGCTCCCTATTAGCACCCAAATCACACAACTAGCTACCCAAAACCATTGATCCAGCATATCAAAAATGACCTTCCACCAAATTATCACTAATATTTGTTGCTTCCATGGATCATCCAATGTGATAGATATGTTAGACACAATATATATGAAGGTGTGAATATATAATTCCTCAATCTCCCTTTGGGTTATTCTTATTTTTCTAAGTCTGGCATGTGCTCCATATATTCTCGACCCCTTTTTGAAAAGCTTCGCCCGCTATCGCCACATGTCCGCCAAGCACTCCCTGCAAGGATTTTTTCCTTTACTCCTCTTCTAGCTCTGCCATGCTTCCATGTGTCAACACCACGAGCACTTGAAGACCACTTCCTATCACTTCCCTATTAGGCCCCGTCCGAGTGCCACATAGCATCGGTTTGCATACACTTTTTGGAAAACCCTACAGTCAATGCCAGTAGTGGAGATTGCCTCCACGTGTCTTCACCACGGGAGATTTTCATCACAAAGAGGAATGAACAAAAGGCCCCGACTTGTCACCACGTGTCTCCTCTACGGGGTTTCCATCAAAGGGAAGGAAGGAACAAGCAACATTACCCACCATGTTTCCATGTGTCCTAACTTCCTTCATGATGAAGTGATACATGTCTGCACAAGGCTCTGTTGGGGCCACCGCCATCATTCACAGGGGATGTATATGGCTTGAGGATGATTGTGTTCTATGGCTCGAATATTTTCTGTTGCAACAGCCATCAAAAATCATTGCTTTGGGAATCATTGCTCATAATGTAGGAATCTTTTAGGTTATTGGTCCGCTAGGGGGTGGGATTATTTTCTATATATACTACTTCTTCCTTCTGAAAATGAGTTCGGAAGATATAGAAAAAAATAGTGAAAGACACCTAGTCTTCTTGTACTATTTTAGATTATTGCATGAGACTCACAGACTATGCCATTGTTTGGCCTTTTTGTTTTCTTAAGCTACTTGACAAAACATTATATTGTGCCATTATTGTACTGAGTTATTTATTTGCAAAAATTCTATGATTTCAACACAAGATTGCTGATTTAGACCATGTCTTTGACTCTTCTTTTCAATATATGTGTATGGAAATTATTTTATGTTATTGGATAAATTATTCATGTTTTCATCTTTGATTTCTCTTATTTTGGGACTTAGCAAATTACTGAATGGGCCCTTAAATCGCATCCCAAAGATAGATTTATCATGCCTAAACCTACATCTTAGCGCATCGCCTTAGTTAGATCTTTATTTTTTATATTTGCTTCATTTTCCCATTCTAAAGCCCCAAATACAGAAGAAGTCGACTTCTTTAAAAACTTGGAGGTCACTCAATTTAGCGCAATTGATCCCCTCATTAACTGAGTTTCCCATAAGGTTGTTACCTTATCAAATTTTGGCATCAACAGTTTCTTTTTTTGGCACACCCAATGGGACTACTTAAATGTACCTAAAGCTAAAGTGGGTGTATGAGCCATCAACCTATTACTAGATCCCAAATAATGAATAAACCTGGTTTGTTAGTACTGCCACTAGGAATAGTACCAGTGGGAACCCATATAGTGAACGTTCTGCTCCCTCCACTAGCCATGTTGCCAATCGGTAACATAAATTATGTGGCATGGGATGCCAGAAGTCCCCTTGTAGCACCAGTAGCACCTGTTGTTTGGGCCCCTATCCCGGTCTTTGCTTTAAAAGTTGTACATAAATTTACTAGGGATGGCTCAAGGACACCATTTGAACATCTACAAGATGTGGCGAACGTGTGTTTGGTGCACGAAGTTACTGACCAAAATATAGCGCTAAGGTTGCTCGCAGCCTCTTCCAGGGGTAAAGCGTTGGATTGGTACCGCACTCTGCAAGCTAACATTATCGATACCTGGGATCAACTCAAAGATCCTTTCTATGAAAGATTCTTGAATGATGGAGACAGGTCTTCGCAATATCATCAACTGTCAATCATAAAGCAGGCCCCATATGAAGCCATGACTGACTTCAATGCTCGGTTCCATATAACATGGCAAAGAATTCAAGTTGCTATCCACCTATCAGTTGATTTGGCATTCATGTTCTACTTAAAATCCATCAACACTGACATCTCGATGATGATCTAGTCTCTTGGTGGAACTACTCTGTCGAAAGCATACAATGTCATCATCAAGACGAAGAACAATCTGATAGATGTCGAGAAGTTACCACCTCAGCCCATTATGCCTATATTTCTCGAAATATCAATTCTCGCCCAGGAGATGCCATCTACCAGTGCACTCACTCCTCTTCAATCCATGTACACATATTCGTGTGTGCCATAGAACGTCACTTCCACATCTAGCTCTTTAAAAGATTAGATGAGTGATGTCAAGAAAATGTTGCAGACCATCGCCAATGAAGTAACTACCATCAAGTGGAACCAGTCCTCGCCTCCAAAGCCAACCTACCAAAATTATCAAGGCAGATGATCTTCTTACCAACAAAACCAGTTCCAAGGAGGCTCGCACACAAATATGCAAGCTCAAACAACTAATCAAATAGTGTTAGTACCTACTCGGCTGCAAGGGGCTCACCCAAGCTCGAGTAGAGATTTGACAGCAGGGAAAAACAATTTAGTCGATGACATCAACCCCTGGTGCTTCCCCTGTGGCGACGTACATATGCCCTAAAACCATCTTCTATGCAATAATCTACAACAAAAGTGGCAGAACAACGTAGCCAAGGCACGACGTAAGATTCTGGAGGCTATGTAAATGCCTCTCCGCAAATGGAAAATGTGGTACTCACCACACAAATGCAAGGGATGTCCCTGGAGCAAGAAACAAATGTAGCTCCTGATCACACACTCTTCTCATGGATGGAAGAAAAAGAAGCAATGTTTGCAAATGATGCATCCACATTAGAAGCCCCACAAGAGCAATCTGATTACAACACTCACTCAAAGAGGAGATTCACAGGAAAATCAGTCATCCCGCCACCAGTCGTCCCGCAACCAAAAAGTGCCTCAGACCAGACACCTAGTACCTCCACAATTACAAAGCAATTTCAGCCACGAAGGGAAATTGTTATAACCAGGGCTAAGGAATAGAATCCTTCAAATTTTCCACCATTCAATGTGGTGGAACAATTAAAAAAATCCTCCCCTAATTTGTCCCTTTGGGATATTTTAGCTATTTCGAAGCAAAAGACATTACTACAAAAGGCTCTCCAGGAAGATCCAATCATTAAGCCAACAGAGCAATCACTCAAGGAAAAGGTCATTGATACATCACCTCATGCCAAAGTTCTCACAAATAGCACAGAGGAAGTCTCTACCGAGGTTAGAGATAAGTCGAAATTGAAACCCTTTTTCCTAACTCTTATTGTGGGGAAGAAACAAATGCATAATTCCATGATTGACTCTGGCACTAGCACCACGGTCATACCCAAGTAGATAGTTGAAGCCTTAGGACTTAGCTATGAACCTTTAAAAAGGGGGGCTATGCAGCTTGATGGGAACAAGGTCGAAACCATAGGTGTCATCAAGGATCTTCCCTCAACTCTATTCTCCTGCCCTAGCATCACAGTTCCACAAGATACTATGATCATAGACGTTCCCCCCATGTTCGGCCTCTCCCTATCCTAGGAATTCACTTCAAAGATAGGTGGATATCTTTCTTTGGATTGGTCACACTTGATCCTTAGGACCAAGCATGGAGCTAAAATGAAAATAATATTCAAACCTCTACATTCAGAACATGTGGCCGATGAAGCCATGATCAACTTTAAGGTTGCTTACACCTCCCTCACCAAAGAGGAAATATATTGCATCAAGCTACTAGAAGATGAAAAAGTGACTAGAGATCAGACTGATCAAGAAGAGGTCCTCTTGAACGAATACATAGACATTGATCCTTTGGGAAACTATCATGCTATCGGATTAGGCACCTATGTCATCTATGATGAAGATAAAGAGATTTTGAAGGTCATAAAGGAACTCGAAAGTGGTCAAGCCTCAGAGTTATGGACGTTGCACTTTGATGGAGCCAAATGCAAAGTTGGCACAGGAGTCAAGATATTTTTGATATCCCCACACAATGAAAATACACTCTGGTCATTCCACTTCTAGTTTGCTTGTTCAAATAATGAAGTTGAATACGAAGGCCTGGTGCAAGGTCTAAGCCTTATGGAGCAGATGGGCATCAAGAAAATAATGATGTTCAAAGACTCTGAGCTAATCATAAATCAAGTTTGAGGGCTCTCCATAGCTAAGAACGTCCACATGAGGTCCTATAGACATAGATTTTGGGACCAGATCGAAGGCTTTGAGGCCTTCAACATCCAGACAATGCCCTGAGAACAAAATGTTGATGTAGATCGCATGGCCATAATTGGATCTCAGTTTGACCCTGCCTCTGACCTAATTCATAACAAACACTTTGTGTGAGTGATAGTCTGATCGGAAATTCCAAATAATGATCAAAGCTGGCAAGTGTTTGAAAGTGATGAACACATCACCTCATTCATCCAACAGTCAGAAGAGTTCGCCAAATAACTCCAACCAAAGATTGTCGAGGCCTATGACAAACAAATCATTCAGCTAAAGTCCAACAAGCTTCCAAAGGGGCTGGTCACTCTCAAAAACCTGTTCGATTGTGATGATGTGAGGAATGATAAGAGGAAGTAAGTAGCAGACAAAATCGACTATGCAGACCTTCAGGTTGGAGATGGAAGAAAGCTCAAAGTCGGGAAGAATGTCTCGCATAATGATAAAAAAAGGCTCATCAACTTTTGTGAAAAGTATGAATGAGTAGTGGCCTAGTCATATGATGACCTGAAGGGATATGATCCTGACATCATCCAGCATATGATAGAGCTAACGAAAGGTGCAAAACCAGTCAACCAAAAATAGAGGCCAATTAATCCCAAGATCGAGGCACTAATGGTGCAAGAGCTGACAAAGCTAATTCAGTCTCAAATCATCTTCTTGATCAAGCATAGCACATGGGTATCTAACTTGGTCCCAGTCTGAAAGAAGAACGGATATATCCACCTATGTGTTGAATTTCGGGACCTGAACAGAGCATCCCTAAAGGACCACTACCCATTGCCTTCTATGGAATCAATCTTGCAAACAATGGTAGGATCAGATATGTTTTCTTTGTTGGATGGTTTCTCCAGTTATAACCAAATCTGGTTCAAAGAAGAGGACCGACACAAAACAACATTCACTACCAAGTGGGGAACGTTTGCATTGGCCTTTCAAATGGAGGAGCCAGTGAGCAATGGATATTGCTTTCAGAGAATTGATCAACAAGATTATCTTAATCTATTTGGATGATCTGACTGTATTCTCCAAGCATAAGGATGATCATTTCTATCACCTTGAAATGGTTTTCAAAAAATGCTAGGGGTTTGGGGTATCCCTAAAAAAAAAAAATCGGAGTGTCACAAGGAAAATTATTAGGACATGTAGTGTCCAAAGAAGGAATTGCAATTGATCCTGAGTGGGTAAAGGTAATCAGGGAACTTCCCCTACCAGTCAACAAGAAAGGAGTCCAATCTTTTTTAGGGAAGGTGAACTTCGTAAAAAAAATCATTTCTAATTTTGCAAGACTAATTAGACCGATTACCCTGATGCTAAAAAGGATCAACTATTCAAATGGACAAAAGAAGCTAGAGAAGCCTTCAAGAAGGTTAAGGATGTTATTTCTTTACCTCCTATACTGGTCAATCTAGACCTATTGAAGGACTTCATAATGTATGTATTCAGTAGCAAGTCAAGCTTCACTACTATGCTAACTCAAAAAGATGATAAAGGAAAGGGAGAACATCCAATAGAATTTCACTCCCGGACCTTAAAATATTATGAGATGAACTACAACTTCATTGAAAGACAAGTGTTCGCCATTGTTAGGGGACTCAAGAAGTTATGACATCTTATATCTTGCAACAATGTGATTGTTTGTGTCATGCACTCCAATGTGCGTGAGTACATCATGGAAGGAGAAATCACTGAAAAAGGGGCCAAGTAGATCACTAAGATCCTTGAATATGATATTGAGGTCAATCCTACAAAGACCATCCGAGGAAGAGGGCTATGTGAATATTTGGCACACGATGAGGAAATGGCAGTTGAAGAAGAGCAACCAGAGTTGGTCCTAACAAATGAGTTCAACTCCGAAGGTTGTTGGCTAGCAGACAAAGTGAGATCCATGCACACTGGAAAGTATCTGTTGGGCCTTCCTTCTCAAAAGAGAAGATTCTACTAACTGTAGAATAGTAGATACACACTTATTGAAGGGGTCCTCTTCAAAAGGAACTTCAATGGTATTCTACTGCAGTGTGTCACCACAAAGCAAGTGAAAAGAATCCTTGACACTTTCCACAATAGTCCTATGGGTGGACACTTCTCTGTGAAAACCACTGCCATCAAGATCATGTGCACCGGATACTTCTGGCCTACGCTATTCAATGACTCATACTCGGTAAAATCCTGCAAAGAATGTAAATTCTTTGTAAGAAGAAGAAAAAATTCCACAATGCCTCTCAATCTGAGAGTGGTTGATGAGCCATTCGCACAATGGGGCTTTGATTTCATCGAGATGATCAATCCCACCTCCAGTGCTGGACACAAATGGATCCTCATGGCCAAGAACTACTTCACTAGATGTATTGAGGCCATGCCACTAAAGAATGCAACAAAGGTGGAGATTGTGGACTTCCTTGAGGAACTGGTGATGAGATTTGGCCCGCCAAAGACCATCATCTTTGAAAATTCCAAGGATTTCCTAGGCTCTAAGGTATGTCAATTCACACTCGGGCATGGCATATTCTTGAAAATGTCATCAAATTACTACCCGCAGGGGAACGGTCTAGCTGAATCGACTAACAAAAATTTAGTTCGACTCATTAAAATAATCGGGTTAGAACATCAGAGAGAATAGCATAAGAACCTTTGAACAACACTCTAGGCAGACTACATAACTCCCAAGCAAGTCCTCAAGACTTCACCATACGAGTTAGTATACCAAAAAGAAGCACTATTGCCCATCTCCATGGAGATTCCTACCCTACAACCGCTCAAATCCCTAGAAGTTGAACAAAATGGAGCCATGGAGGTTTGGTTGGCCGAGTTGCTAGAAGTACAGGAAAAAAGGGAAAGGGCCCTAATAGCCATGTCTAACCGCCAATAGGTGGTTAAAAGATTGTTTGACAAGAAGGCCTTAGACCAAGGTTTAAAATGCAGGGACATAGTATTAAATTTCAATGAGAGGGCTGTGAAGCCTAGCCAACACAAAAAATTTGACAGTCTGTGGGAAGGCCCCTTTAAAATAATTCAATGCAAGCAACACAACGCATTTGAATTAGAAAACAAGGAGAAGGAAGCATTGGGAATTCCGGTTAATGGAACCCACCTCAAATTGTTTAATTAAAGCTTCATTATTGTTCTGCTTGTGTAAATATGTAAGTAGTGTAATTATTTTCCTTTGTGTTCTTGTTGGCCGGTCTGTCAATAATTCCACAATGAAAGGAAGCAGGAAAATAAATGGAACCCATTGTTGCAAGAAGCACAAAGAAGTAACTTATAAAGGATGAAGTAGAAATGACACCCATATACAAAATTGAGAAGGTGAAATGAAGTAGAGACATTAAATAGAACCCACAATGCAAAATTGAAAGAAGCAAGAGACAAAAATTTGATATAAGTTGTATATTCATTATATATATACTTCAGTAAATACATTTCCAAAATGGCTCTGAGGCCATACTTTTAAAAAAGTATATCTATATGTTATGCAATTTCTTCATTATTTATATACGATAATGGCCTTTTCCAAGCATATATGCAAAAAACAGATTAAGAGCAATTTTCTTTAAAATGGAGAAAGAGGAAGTGCATCTCAGGTAGGAGCATCATTATCAGCAGCAACATCTGGGACAACTTCATCGACAACATCAGCAGGAGCAGCAGGACTGTGAACAACAACAACAGGAGCAATGGTGAGTGGTGGAGGGAACACCAAGTTCTTGAAGTCGGTATACTAGTCAACACCGTAAAAGACAACCACATTATAGCAACAAAGCAGGAAGTGGCAAGCACGAGTCACCCTTTGACAATACTCTTCATGTGATAGGAGGTGGAACCCACTCAAGAACGGGACCCATGGAACTACTACATCTTCTTCAATAAGCTTATGAAGGTCACTCAACGTTGGAATGCCCAGACTATACACAAGATTCGCCACCACCTCTCCAAGGTCGTCTAAGTAGCACTTTAGAAATATTTCAAGCATAAGGCATAGGATCATTGGCTTGGGAACCTGGATATCAAGCAGAGACGTGACAAAATGAGAACAAAAGTTGGTATTGACTCTATACTTATCTTCATATTCCATCCAATCTTGTCCTAACACCCACTTCATGGCTATAATAGCCAGTGAATGCTTGTTTTTAGTCATTATTTTTAAGCTCCTATTGGAGATCTCACCTAGAAAATCCATCTAAGACTAGTTGCTAACTAGCCTAATGGGAGTATTCATGATGCTAAGCTCTACTCAAACTGCCTAACACAAATTCTACTCAGCTGCCTAACACTAATTCTAGCCAATCTCCTAATACCAATTCTTCCCAATTGCTAAGTGTGATTTTGATACTATTTTAGGGCCTATTTATAGAAATATACAAGGTATATGCATGCCATAATGCTAATCGAGTACCAACTCGAAAATCCCACCAAAGGCCAGCTCAAAGTTCCCACCTAGTTGTGTTTGTCGTGTACGAATTACTGTGTGCGAAATTAATAAGAGGTAATTAAGTAGCACAAATTGGTGGCGTTCCCAAGTGATTGTCCATATAGTCAGGTGTTGATGTGTCATACTACAAGCGCTTCTCAAACTCCGAGGAACTCATATCTTTTCAAGTATTCATTGCATCTTTGGCTTAATTATTCTTTTTTAGATATTAATTGTCAAAGCATGTGACAGCTTAAACCGCCTTCAAATCATCATCTCAATCTCTAAGGAAATCATGCTGTATGACATGATTATCAATTGTCATTATGAATTCTTGTCTTTTCAAAATAGAAAGAAATTCATTTTGCATGAGAAAAGGAGTTGGTGGTACATGCTAAATTAAATGCTAAAAGGAAATCGTTGTCTACCACTCCAAGAAAGAAATTGTTGAGTATTGCATGCGAAAGGCTAACATTGTAAAAGCTTCTTGAGTACGCTATCTAGAGCAAATATTTTTTAGGGCAGACAGAGCCAAAGTGAATTGCAGAAAATTTGAACGTCGCAGAAATTTATAGTATCCTGAAATGGCTGAAAGCTCTCAGATGGAAGCACAGGTCGAGGCAACCCAAAGCTTGTTCGATGCCATGATAGTAGCACCAATCGCCAATATTTTTGATGATATCTATTATGCATCACCTGGGATGCCAGAAAAACTAGAATGGATTCACACGCGATTCGTGGAAAAGAAAAAAACTCATAGGGACCAGAGCCAAATAAAGGAGGAATGGGATAACATTCATGATCCTATCCTCATGAGGGACTCTAAGACTCTTAGGGAAGGAGCTTGTGAAAGAATGAAAGTGGCTAATAACGCATGGAAAATGGTGTACAAGTTATGGTTTAGCGGTCTTTTGCAGTATATGGTTCCCTTTGTGCATTACTTTGTAGACTAGCTCATTCACGAGGGCATTGAACATTTCAACCCAGATACCAACACCATCAAGGGCCAGGAGCTGAGAGTTAACATTAGCGTAGAAGCTATCTTGAGCATGCTATGCATCCTTGTAAGTCACTCTAAAGTGGACAAAATGGAGTCATTCACTCCAAAAGATGGGTGCACCTTTTGGAGAGGCAGAGACAAAGCTATGGACTTCTATAATTAGGAAACACAGAGGCCCCAAGAAGATTGCAACAAGCCACCACAAATTCCAATTGTGCACAACGATTTTAAACAAGATATGCAAGATGCACTCTCTATGATGGTGTTTGTTTGCGGCATGGACAAAGACAAATGGGTGTAGGAATTTCAAGTGGGTTTGGGTTTTTAGTTGCATAGGCAACAATCCTTGTTCTGGTATGACTTCGCAGGAGTCATCTATCATGAAATGATGAGCCAAATCAAGGAGTACCGCATGCAATGTAAGTTCAAGTTTCCTTCTTTCCTTGCTCATATGTTTTTATACTAGAACCTTGACTTTTTCAACAAAAGGATGTCGTTATCTATTTTTACTAAGAACGAAGCTAGAAACCAGTTTCTGTATGGACTCCTCTGCTTTCTGCAACACATGATTATTATGCATTTTTAGAATTTTTCTTAACTCTGATTCTGCAAGACTTGAGTAAGGATGGCAGTCTCTATCAGCTTTTCGCCGACCAAATGGGGTGGATGCAAGGTTTCACTCCTAAATGCAATTGGTTCCTTGAGAGGGATTTTACATTTATTTGCATGTGTGACTTTACCGAGGAGCCATTCTGACTCCCAGAGTGCATCACAAATAGGGTATTGGCCCTTGAGATTTTCTGGAAAATGGCAGTTATTGACAATAATTTTTGTGGAGGAAGGGAAAGAGAGGATTTTTCAAATGCCCACTAACCTTCAAATGGGTGGCAATGGCGAAAAAGCAGAAGCATAAGCTGCTTGAAGAAAAGTTGGCTCATTTGGGGTTAGTGTTGATCTACGACAAATGGTAGTACAACCCCTTCAATAACTTAGGAAACACATTCATCAAGGTAACCCAGAGCCCCCGACCTTATTGGGAAAAGCGACGGAGTCCCCTGGAGGACCGGGATGATCTATTGGTGGACCTAGCTCATATTCCTGCAAAGGATACAAGACCGCCATGGCTCAAGTTCTATTTTCCTTTGGCGAAGTATGATGAGCAACACCAAATAGGGGGTTCCCTTCACAATGATTTAGTAAGAAATTTTAACTAGAGTGAAGAAAGGATTAAATATTTCTAGATTTATTGCCAAGAAATCAAACACCCTGATGCCCCTTATCAGGACATAGAGTTGGATGACAAATTCAATAAGTTGTGGAATGATGAGCATGAAGATATTGACAAAAGAAGTGATAAAGATATCGACTCGGATGAGGCTAGAAGGTATACAGGGAAGGGAAAAGAGAAGGAAAAAAAAGGTACAGAATAACCCTGTAGCGACGGTATGAGGCTATAGAGGTGGAAGACTCGCCACCCAACAAAAGGCAGCACACGAATACAACTCCTAGAGAGGTTTTGCAAGAGCCTGTAACAAGCCAAGAGCCTACGATGAGCACAAAGCTAGTGACAAGCAAAGGACCGCGATCATATGCACCACATGTATTTTTTGCTCCCTCTTCTCTTGCTTCACAATCTTTGGTGCCTTTGGTTGCCTCCGCATCGCCCATCACTTCAAGTGTAGGCCCTTCTTTTTCCGCTTCTGTCGCAATGGTTGCAAGAGGTTTCTCCCAATTCTCCCAGGCGGGACCATTTTCCTTTACTCCTTTGTGGACCTTTTCACCTTTCGCTGGAGCCCAATCCACATTAGCTATCGCTTCACCTTTTTCCTTCGCAACCACCATTGATCCCCTCCTTGCTACTACTATGTCGGCCTCGACCCAGTCCGCCCAGCAGATGGAATCCACCATGACTTCGCTATCACCACCGTACCTAATGAGTCCTCCTGCTGGTTCACAGACTAGGCTTTGGCATATTCCTCCATTCTCCCCACAAACAATCTCTCTTTTGAAGAAAAAATTGCCTAGAACCACTACCCTCTCGTTCCCTTTCGCTCTTTCTCCCGATGCACCTTTCGCAGGTGATCTCATTAAGTCGCCTACAAAATTCTTGTCAGAAGGCGATAAAACAAAATAAGCACAGCATATCAGGTTCCAGAAGCAAAAGGCCAAGGATGCTAAAAGACAAACTGAGCGAAAGGTATAGACTATTTTCAATGAGGCTCAACAATCACTGCATTTTGTAACCATGTATCCAACCGTCATCAAACCATAGGGAGAGATGCAACCTAATGATTACAACCTCTATGCTATGGGACTCGATCTGAGCATAGCCCAACCATAGGATAAAGTTGAGCTCATGGAGGAAACACAGTGAGTGGTGACAACCGAATTCCTCAAGTCCAGTCGCCAACTAAAGAAGAAAGAGGAAGAGCTGAAAACTATCAAGGAAAGAGTCGAGATCCTACTAGTGAAGGAAAAGGAAAAGGATGCAGAAATTAGCGCTTATCACGAGCAGCATAGACAGATCAAGCTAAACTTTGAGAGGAACTCGCGAAGTTCTAATCTTATGATCCTAATCTTTGCGTCATGTGCAATTGCCAAGATGAGTGTATTTCTCACCTTGTTTCTAGTGCTCCTATGCCAAAAAGATTTGGCACTTCTGGTGGAGTGTTTGGGGTTAGCCGTGTAGGCATGTTTGTTCCCTGGGTGATCTTTGGAAGGGGCTTGGGAGTCCTTCCAAAACTTCTTTCCTTCATATTGCTAGGAATATTGGCCCCAACTTGATCATCTAGCACAGTTGGTTGGAGCATAATCGTAGGATTTTCTTGGATAAGAAGTTGTTGGTTGGTCTGCTTTGGATGTGAATCCTGGGAGGTATCCAGGAGACCATAGCAGCAAAGTGTGATTTATTTGTCCCTGTGGAGCCTGGTGATTGGGGTGTTGTCAAATCTCTGGGTCTTCTAGCTGGTGGTAAGAGTGGCCCGTTGCCTGGGTGTTGACGACATGGTAGGGAGAGGATTCTGCGAAGTGGTCATTGGTGTCCCCCTCCTGATGGTGTGTTGAACATAAACACGGATGGCTCATCCAGAGGTAATCCTAGTCATGCTAGGGTCGGGGGTGTTGGCAAGGATAACTCGGGGATGGTGGTCTTTCTTTTTTCTATTTGCAAAGGTCAACATACTAACAATTTTATGGAGGCATTGGTTATTCTGTTGCCTTTGGAACAAGCTTATGCCCTTGATTGGAGAAGAATTGTGTGTGAATCTGATTCTCAAGTTATTGATATGCTAAATAAGCACCACCTTGATAATGTGAATTGGCAACTGACAGTTGTGGTTCGGCATATTATTGCATTAAGAGGTTTCATGGAGACTATCACCTTATGTCGTATCCCAAGGGAATGGAATAAGGTGGCTAATGGCTTGGCTAGATTGGTGTCGGAATAGATGGGTACTTGGAGTATGGATGATTGGGGTAGTCTCTTAGAGGACCTGTCACAAGAACTGGAGGAGCTGGTGATGGAGGATATGAGATGTTATTTAGGAGTGGTTTGATGTTTTGGTGCTAGTGTTGGCTTTTGTCCCTTGGTGGCTTGTTCGTGCTTTTTGTCTTTGTATTGCTTTCTTGATTCAATAAAGTTTTCACCCCTGTTTTATTAAAAGAATATATAAAAAATAAAAGCAGTGATTATTCTATTTCTAATTCACCATAGACTAAACATAGGATGGAACAGCAAAGATATTTCATTTTAACTTCTATGTATTTATTTTTATGTTTGAAGCTAGAGGCATGGTTAGAGGTCTCTAACAAGCAATTTTGAATGTAGGCCAAAGGTTGGCACTCATATTTTCCTATTAAAATCTACATGTTTGCAACTGAATATCAAAAAACAAGAAGGTTTGTGGACTACAAATTTCATTCTAAGTTGTTCAAGCTTGTTATCAATGTATGAAGCTTGGTTGGACATATGAAATTCCTATTAAAATATACTTTGATTAATTTTATAAAAGAGGCAAGGAGCTTTTAGCTCTCTCGTGAGAGTTTTCTCCCCAAACTAGGATTTCTCCAAGTCAAATCCTTGTGTACAATCATTGTTATGCATTCCTTTGTGGTTGTTTTTCATTTATATACTTGTGTGATGTTATTTGTTCGACAAAAAATGTTTGCTCAAGTGTATGTTGATAAAGCATATTCTCAAGCATAAGTAGATGTTTGTGAGAAACAACATTTAAAATATTCATTGTTAACAAGTTGTATGAGAGTATCCTACTCAATTTACAGATCAAATTAATCTGACAAAATAATTATATTAAATTTAAAAATAAATAAATAAATAAATTGAAGCTATAATCTAAACAATACATCTAAATAAACAACAAAGTCTAAGTTTTGAATATAATACAATTTTTACACAATATAATAATCATTGTTACGTATTATAATTAATATAATATTTTTTATCAATTAATAAAAAACCAATAAAACATAAAAATAATTAAATTATCATTGACAAGTTAAATAATTAAAAACAAAATCATTATGTATCTTATAAGAAAGCTATATTTTACACCATAATCAATATCTTCTAGATTTTTTAATTAGAGTAAATATGAACTTTGAAAGGGTCCACTCTTTTACACCATCACAAATAAAATAATGAAGTCTAATCTTCTAGTTCTTTTTAATGGTTTTGATTTTAATATTCTATTTATAAATATGTAATAACAAGCCAATTAAGAATTAGTACTACTTTATAAGACACTAAGTTAATAGTGAAAGAATAAATGAAATGTTAAAAAAAAAACATTTGTACCTCTCATTTTTGTGGATGGTGTTTGAAAGAGAATTCGAGAAAAAAATGTTTAAATTTTTGAATGTCAACCCCATTTAATGGGTTTTTTTTCTCTAGTAAAATGTGAAAGTATAGTTTAAAGTGAAATGTGAAGTGAATATTTACAATATTAGTAGAATATCATTTTTATTAGTTAGGGTCATTATTAGAGATGCAAAGTTAGTTGGTTTAAGATTTATATGTCTAAAATGAATACAGTGTTATACAGAATTTTATTTATGTTGTGAGGATGTAATATGGTAGATTTAAATTTCTATTATTTTTTAATTTAATATTTGTTAAGATAGATAATTTGAAAACTTTATTTTAATTTTCAAAGTTCTATGTTTCTTGATGTTCTTTAAGTCTGAATAATTTGAGTTAAAAATAAAATGATTGTTAAATTTTTCGAGTAAAAATAAAATTTATTTATACACCTTGCAATCTTATATTCTCTCTTTTAGGATGCTCTATTATTTGTTAATCCTACATCTTTTCTCTTTCTTTTCTTTTAGCATGTTCTTGTTTGTTTCTTTGCTTTCTTTAAAACCCTTTGCTAATTATCATTTTTATGTATAATTACAAATATAATGTTTTTTAAAAAATATATGTATTATGGCAAACTCTTTTACTAAAATTCAATGTTTACAAATTTCTCCCTTATTATTAATTTTATTTTAAATCTCTTATTTAACTTTTTTTATTTGTCTTGTCAAAGTTAAGAATGTCCTTGTACATTTATATAAAATCTAATAGAATATGTAACAAACATATCCATCCAATCATAATTTGGTGGTAAGTTGAAGCATGTATGCTCACAATGAGTACTTATTGTGAATGTGGTTATTTAAATACATTATAAATTATAATTTAACATTTTCTCCAAATGCTAAGAAAATAGGTGTTTCAATAAAACAAGGTAATGACCAAAATGATAAAGAATATATTTTAATTTCAAATTGACAATACTAAAACTTGATATTGGAAAAAGTGTCATGATATATTCTTTAGAAAGTGTAAAGAAAATATATGTTATGATTAATTGTGAGAAAAAACTATATGAAATTACAAGAACTCTATATTTAAAAATACCAAAAATAAAAAATAATTATGATATATACAATAAAATTATTTATTTTAAATAATTGACTAACATTTTCTTAAACAACCAACATTTTTTATAATTTATTTTATTGCAATTTAACATAATCCTTGATTTAAAGGAAAGTACTCTCAGAAGTATACAATTAGGCCTCTTCTGATCTCTGAAATGATTTGCTAGACCCTAGTAGAAGAAACATAAAAAACCTTAGAGACCAAGTATTCACATTGGTAAAATCTACATAATAACTATAAATGTATACCTTATCAACATACTACTAATTCTATTGAGTTTAATTATAATTTAAGTCAAAATATAAAAGAGCACAAACTTACATGTGTTGTGTCAACAACTTTGCTAAATGGCTGATAAAACTGGTCACAATGCTCTCTAACATTGTTGAGTTTGTAATAACTAGTGGATAACAAAATTCAAGAAGTCAGTTTCATGATTTGTATTTACCAATTGAAAACACAAATAACAATCAAGAAAACACTTCCATTAGAGAAAATGAATCCAAGACTCGCAACAAATTTAGTACATGGATAGAAAGCCAAAACCATTCACAATAATTCATTTGTTCCTTCTGCAAAATTGAAATAACAATACTTATGTATGGTAAATGCTTTCAAATGTGTTTATACATAAATAGTGGAGCTCTTTTTTACGAGCTTTTCATAATCTTAATACCCATAAAGATAGAGCTATATTATTGGACACTCTGTTACTAGAAGTGTTTTAGATTTTGATTAAGTGGAAAATGAGGTTAGTATATGAAAATTTAATATCTAAAAGAATCATTATCAACTATATAACACTCATAAATATTATAATGTATATTGTAGACACTTAAAATTTGTCCTAATTAATATCACGCATTCGAATTCGATTACTAATGCCATTTTTGTCTTGATTCGACCATTTTCCTCCATTTAATTAAATAATCCTAATCGTTTAATTAAATTCATCATTTTCCTCTATTAATTGGATAATCAACATTATTGGGTTAATTCACCCCTTTCATGCTAATTTTCGTCTTATTTGATTAAATAATGTGAATTGTTTAATTAAATCCTTTAAATTCTCTCATTTGATTAAATAATCTTAATTGTTTAATTAAATGTCATTAATTCCACCCTTTTAATTAAATGAACTAACTGTTTAATTGAAATCTTAAATTCCCCCACCTTGCACAATTAAATAATGTTTTAATTATTTAATTTGACTAATTTCTCACTCCTCAAAGGAATATTCTCATGGAATATTCTTCCATTTCAAATTAGAACATTTCTCTCCAACATGGAAATATTTTTTGCAAATTCCTCCAAAAATTAAGGATTTGTGTTTGTTGAAATCAATTTCAATCCTTGATTAATTTTATTAATCCATGTGATTTTCAATCTCCTTCATAGATTTGATTATTGATCCATGTCATTTTTTCTCATCAATTTCTATCCCTTGATTAACCAAATTGATCCCAGCCATTGATTCACCTAAAAATCATATAAATAGCCTCCATTTCATGAGCAATTCATTTGCAAAGCTTGAGAGTAATTACACTATAGAAATTTTTAGAGTCATCTTTGGGAGCATTTAGCCATTTTGCATCCATTTTCATCAATTCTCCATTAAAGCATCACTTCAAAGCTTGCTTCAACAATGGGATTGGGAAAGGGCTAATCATTCCACATCAATTTGGCACCAATCCCTCAATGGGATCAAGTTTGCAAGTGTAATTAGGTTTCCTTTTATCAACTTGCTTTCAATTTCATTTCCATGGCTTCCTAGTTAGATTTTCAAAGATTTCATTAGGAATATGGTTTAATTAGTCTAATTGATTGATTTGATTGTTCATTTCAATTGTATTTAGCCTAGTTAATATTCATGTTCACATATACAATTATAATTAATAATAAATTATAATTTTAATAAGGTAGATGAAACCTTGATGAAATATTTGGAAAAGAACAAATAGAGCATCTCATTTTTGAAGCAATTCAAGGACATTTAATGGTTGCAAAAGCTATATTGGGACTTGAAGATATATCTCAAAACTTCAGCTAACCCAACCATCTCAAGAAAAAAAATAGGTGAAGTGACTACTAGCTTAATGGAACAAGATGACAAACAACTCTTTAACATAGGAATTTATGGAAGGAAACAAGGGAGCTTCTTGTGAACTTCCTACTACTCAAGGAAAGGGACTCGAGTCATAAGGGGGAGAAAACCAATATAACAAAAACCTAATTTAGCATCAAATTTTGACCTAAAAAAATGCCTAGGTCAATAATTATTTTCATCCAATTTCTTGTGCTAGGATTTCACAAAGGATTTTAGGGTCTACATCAAGCTTTGGATCAAGACTCAATTAGGGTTACATTAGGGCTTGTTTTAGGTCTACATTAGGTCTATTGTCACAATTGTGTCACAAATTTGAATTTTAGGATCAACATCACGGGCCATTATACACTTGTTGGGAAAACAAATTCAGATTTTAAGTAGGATTTTATTTAGGTTCAAAGGGGGCTCTGCCTCAAAATTCAAACCTAGAATTTGAATTCTTGGGATTAACTGTAAATGTTCATTCCACCAAGCCAGTCAACTTAAATAATTCCTTCCAATGTGTTGTAAAAATATCAAGATGCATTTGATATGAACCAAAAATGCTCTTCATTCTATCACTCTTTTACACAAGACCTTCCACTATTAGTAACCCAATTGTGCACCAAAAATCTCAGTTTGTGTTGAAAATAGATTGTCCCCATGAATCACATGCATTCTTGTTCTGTAATATGAATGAAATAATTCTTTGATAATCAAAGTACCAAACTAATGTAACAAACCATACAATAACATCATACAACAAGATATTAGGGTTTAGTGGGTACATTAGGATTGATTGGTTTGAAAAAAGCAAATGAAGTGCATGAAGTGTAATGTCCCCTTCTCATCAATGATTAGTCTTGCAATTCATCAATCTATTCCAGAACCCGTAGGCTGGAATGAGGAGAAATTAGGGTTTCTTGGCTTGGAGTTTGTGGCATTTCATGTTATTTACTATTTATAGTAAATACTATTTTTTGGCAGTTGCAGTTGACTATCCTCAGTCCCTTTCAGCTGGAGCAGTTGTTTATGTTCAGGCTTGGTCTTCAGAAAACTTTATTTGGTGAAAATATTTGAATAAAGGCATTAATGTTTTAATTCTCTGTTGACCCCCTTGGCCTAAGGAGATAACTTAAAGTTGTTTTAAAAGTGGGCCATGAAGGGTACGCCCTCATTAAGAGTTTAGTTTTTATTTAGTGAAATATTTCATCACCTTGAAAGTGGACGCCACCTTTTGAGGAATTTATATTTTGAATAAATGAAAAGAATTCCAAGAGGTGTCTTTTGGCGTACCTTCTAGGATTGTAAAGAGTTTCTCAGCTTTCTATAAAATGAAGTCTTTTCTCCAGCATTTCACATCCATGAAATTATCATACTGTTATGCTTTCAAAATGACAATGGACATTTTGCTTCGAGTATGCTGCCTCCTAGCCTCTTACCAATTTCGTGTTTGAAATACAACGCCTAGTTGGATTATTTCTGCTTCTCAAATTAGACTAGCAGATTGAGCATCAAGATTGAAGAATTTCTGAAGTATTTTTACAGTTTTGGTTTACTGGTTTATCTATAGCTGAAGCTGGTTTTTTATTATATCTCTTGGAGTGATTTTAATTATGTTCTGGGTATTTTGGCAAATCAATTCTTGGTTCAAGGCAACCCCTTCCTCAAAAAATTGGAATTTATTTCCAAGTTTCTGATTTTATCTTGCAAAATCAATTTTTCAAGAAGGTCGTACCATTTGGGGAGAGCATTGGAATTTGCGCCAAATAATCTGGAGTTTCTGGTGATTGTTTCTGGATTGCATCTTGGGCGCCAAACCTCTAGGAAGCATTTGCAACTAATATCTCGTCATTCGGAGGTAATTTGACCAAGTTATGAGCATTTAATGAATTCACAGTTTGTTGGTCTGAACTTCTAGAATACAAATTTTTATATCAGACTTGTAATTGTTCTCTGTTTTGGCTTCATACTTCAGTTTTGGAGTGTTATATGATTATTAGAACTCATACTTCTCTTCCTAGATTCATTCTTTATCATTGTAAATTGTAATCTGCAGAGTTTAATTTGTATAGGTTGAGATTAAGCATTACTAATCCAACCATTTCCAGTTCTGCAATTACTTGTTTTCACATTAATTACCCCTAGATGGTTTACCGCCAGTGTGGATAATCTTATTGTAACACTCTTGTACCCACTTTCATAGTGGTGAATCCCCACAGCTCTGTGGATGCCCGTCGTAGCGGATGAATTGTTTTAATTGTAATCTTTTCCCCCCACTATTTGGTGGTAGTGTGGAAATGCTCTTCATGGCTGGTTATCCGCCTGTTAATTTTTAGCTTTCAATTTAAACACTCTGTCATATGTTAGCACCTCGCCCTCAGTGGGATCTTGTGTGCACATTCTTGACATTGAGTAGTTTCTTTCAAGTATTTTCATTTAGCTCCTCCGCCGTATGACAACACCTATCCCTCATTGGGATTGAGTGTGCATTCTTGGTGTGAGTTCATTTCAAGTTTGGTTTTCTATTTGGAGCTAACGCTAATCAAGTTGGCTAAGTGCTAGTTATGTTGTGTTAATTCATCGAAAAAATTGGTTAGCATATTTCATGAAGCGCCACACAATAACCTAATCCAATAGCTATTAATTTTGTTTGCACCAAACAATCTGAAGATTTTAAGGGGATATTTATTTTTGACCACCCACATTTGAAAATTGGATTCAAAAGGATCCAAATTTCTCTTATTGGCATTGAAATTTTTCAATTAGGTTTAGCCCTAAAGCAAAACTTGACACCAATACATCATCAATTTCATCATGGTTTGTGTCAACATTGCATTGTTGTTGCATTGGAGTTGTGTTAGTGCTTGGTCCAAGAGGATTTGGGACAATCCACTTCAATTTTAGTAGATAGAATAAACTTCAAAAGGAGCATCGTCGAATCCTATCTCTTGTAGTTCCTCCTTAACATCGGGCACAAGAAGGGATGTTTAGTCTAGTAGTAGATTGTTTGACATGACCTCTAGCTCAAGCTTTACTCACTGTGCTTGATACACATGAACAAGAGACCAGTGCTTGGAAAAATTTTATGCAATAGATGTAGAATTCCCTAAGATTTGTCAAACCCTATGTTGCACCTATGATTAGATGACAACTAATGCATCCAATCCTACATGGCATGTCATATTCAAGACAACCAAGAAACAAGGTATGTACATATGTTTGTCAGTACTAACAAAGCATTGGGAATCCAATTTCATTGACTTTTTGTCTAGTTATCCGACAAACAAATGGAGTAATGATCGTGTGTATACATTGGTGGATAGATTCTCTAAGATGGCAATTATCATGCCTTGTAAGAAGACAATTTTAGGTTTAGAAATGGCTTGATTGTTTTTCAAAATGTATGGGTTCAGCTTGGATTTCCATCCACCATTATCTTTGATCAAGACACCAAAATTCTAAGTCATTTCTAGAAGGTACTTTGGTCAATTATAGACACAAAGCTAGACAAATCTACTTCTTTCCATCCATAGACTAATGGATAAATAGTGGTATTCAAAATGATAGTGCATCTTCTTTGGATGTACAATTCTAGGAAGCAACACACATAAGATAAAAATTATTTCATTCAACATAACTACTAGAGAGATCTTCGTATTTATATTATTTGCAACCCTATTTAGGTCAATATGGGTACCAACCCTTAGTGCCCATTAACGTAGCTTACCTCACACCACCATCCTCTACAACAACTCCAACTTGAAAGGTAATTGACATGACCACCAAATACATTGAGTGCATTCAACAAATACAACAATAGCCTCAATTGCTAATTGTAATCAATGTCATGATAAGCACTGCACACCAGATGCTTTACAAGTTGGCGATCAAGTGTAGTTACATTTGGAGGAGCAACTCATAAGGCCTTACTACCAACTTTGTCCACTTCAATATGAGCCCTACACCATCATTAGGCAAGGGAAAATGCCTTTAAGCTAATCTCTCTCCCTTCCTTAGTCTATACCTTGTTTTCAACACAAAGCTCTCACGCTGTTACTATCCACCTTTGTTGGGTTCTCTTGACATTGCAAAACCCTAAATCCGACCGAACTCAATCCTAACTTGTGCTACAACAACAAAGATTAATCAAATCATTGATGTTAAAGTCAAATGAACACATCACCAAAAGATCCCTCTCTTCCAGATCATGAAAGGGTCAAGTTTATCGAAAGGGCAATGGTACATTGAAGTGCAAGTTGCTTAGACCTTTCCACGTCTCATTCCACAATTGCACATGGTGGGGTCCATTGCTTCTCAAGCAAGGTCAACTTATCAAAGAGGATCCAAAATACTCAAAAGTGCATAACTCTATTAGCAAATGTGTGATCCCCTATAGAACACATGGTCATAAAGTGATAGTCTAATCCCTCTTCAATCTTTCCACACACATCTAGTGGTGCTTATTTTAACACACTTGTTTTGAAAAATAATTGCAACACCATTCCCAAGTAAGGGTGAGACTATAACCAAAAATAACTCACCAAGGTTGTGTATAACTCATAAATGGTTCACATGCAATGTTCACATTGATCGAATAGGTGGCAAATTACTCTTGTTCACATGGGAAAATAAGGTGTGACTACCCTCTTCACTAGGAATGAGTGTTTAACAAATATTGTGGATATTTGGTCCATGTGTCACTTCTATTTGGAGCATATTGACTTCTATGTGGAGAATATATTGACTTTGTTGAGTTGATTCAAAGAGAATCTAATCATGTAATCTGTTGTTCAAAGATTTTATTAAGATGAGCAATCTCAATCCCCTCCAAGCAATTGTTATTTTTCTAGATTTTCTCAAGAAATTATGTTTGCTTTGCTACCTCAATAGTTGTAGGAGTTGGTAAAAGCTCCCTTAACTTTCTCAAAGTTGTCTCCACTAAATCTTGCCTCACTCCTAGACACATAGGCATGAAATGCCAACCATGACCAAAGGGGTAAAAAGGATAATTCAAGAATCTTTCGATGCCTCGTATTTAAGTGAAGTGTTCTTGTTTTAGTTTTGACTTGTCTTTGGAATTTTAATGTTTGCAACTTCTTGTTGTTTGTGTCAATTTTTGAATTGCAATTGAAGTGCTTTGATCACTTGCTTTGTCTGCAATGTTTGAGAGTTCAACAAAATCTGAAGCATTTTTTTAGCTCAAATGAATTAAAACTATGTTCTTTTGTTTGTTTTTGTGTATTTCAGAATATTTAAGGATGTTAAAACAACTTCTTTAAACCTTGCTAATGTGCTGAAATATGAACCAAAGAACTATTTTCATGTTTGTTTTTTAAAATGGAAATTTTATCTAATCTAATCTAGCTATAGACGATTCATTTTCTCTTTCTTTTGCATACAGATTTTAATGAATCAAAAAAAAATGAGAAACAAGTAGATTTGAACAATACTGAACAAATAAATTGCTCTTTGACTTCCAAAAAACGAATTCTATGTTCTCTAAATTTTCTGATTTACAAATCTTATTTCTAATCTTTTGCTGATTTAAAAGTGAACGTGGAACTTAAAAAAAAAAAAAAAAATCTTACTTTTCTGGTTTAAAGGGAGTTATTCAAATTGTTTCTTTGACTTGTTTTGGTTTGTTGCTCTAGGGCTTCCAGAGGCAACTTGGGCTTGGCAAGGGTTAGTGTAGTGTTTCAAGATGATGTTGGGAACTTTGTTAAGGGTGGCTCCCTTTCTAGTGAGTTCTAGGACTAATAGTGAGGCAAAGTGGGATGCAATTGTATCTAGTATCTCATTGGCTATATCAAAGGGGTGCAAGAAGTTGGTTGTTGAAGGGGGTTTGACTAACATGGCTCAAGGTTTGAGCTGAATGTTTTACCCAAATTGCAATTTGAGAGGGTCATTGAACAAAGCAAGACCTTTGTGCATGGATTTTGAGAATGTTATCTTTGTTCATTGTTTCCATTAAGGTAATGGAGTGACAGATTGGATCTTGAGATTGACCAAATGCTCTTCTCAACATTGATCAATTTTCAAGTTAATGATTAGGTGAGTCTTGAAAACCTTATTTTGAAGGAAAAGTCACCATAACAAGTTTTCATTGGTGGGTCCATTCAATCCTTCCTTTCATTGTACAAAGTTGTTTGTATTGCCATGATGGTATTTGGTTGTGGCTCCCCTAACAGCTTACATATCTAAGATGTCATTCATGATTTGATGAGTGTCAGGTGACAAGGTAGTTGGCTTTATTTGCTTTCTCTATGATTCTTTTCATGTTGGTGTGTGGTGACTTTTTAGCATGATTGTTCAGTGTAGTGCTAGATGATGGTATAGAAAATGGGTCTATGAGATATAGGGCTTCAATTGTGAACTTTTGTGCAAATTTGGAGGTGATTTCACCTACAAAGGTCAAAAAGTGGGTCAAATTTCTACTACTCCTAAAGAAAACAAAGTTGGAAGATGATTACTAGAAAAAATCAGATAGGTGGTGATGTTGATGTTTCAACTCCTGACATTCCTACAAGTTTGGAGTTGGAAATTAGAGCCCTCAAAAGGGAGCTTCAAATTATTAATGGTGATATTGAAGAGCTTATTTCCTCTCAAGACTTATGCTTGGTATTAGAATTATCTATTGGCTTCCCATCATCACACGTGACTAGTGCCTACATTGTAGTGTCTCTAATTGGAGATCTATTCAAAGGGGCTAAGAAAAGGTCCATGATGTTAAGTTTCAATTTATATGTAGCCATGGTGGTGGGAGTGAGGTGGTTCCCAAGCTAAAAAGAAGGATTTGTGTGTTGGATTTGTGGGTAGCATCAAAGCTTGGGGAATCTCACAACTTTTCTAGGGGCTTGTTAGTTTGGGCCTATTAGTTTTTGGGTTCATGGCTGTCGATGGTGATCGATTGTGATTGTTGGTGTTCATCTTTTGTTCCTCTTTCATATTAGTTGCTTGGCACCACCCTTATGTGAGTTTGGGTTTGGATTTTTCTTTGTTTGATATATTGTGTAGCTTGTTTGCAACTCCATTTTCTTGAGCAAAGGGATCTATAGAACACCCTCTAATATTATCTTATAAAAAATTAAAACAATCAACATACAAAAGAGAGACTAACAACTTTAGAAAATAGATAGAAAAGGACTTTAATAGCTTTTGACTTGAAAAGAAAGAATCTATACACTAAAGTGCAATGAGGATACTTCATTGGAATGACAAGGACCAAAATGTCATTTGTGAAAAAGAATGATAGAGGAAAGGAAACCAAACATTGTTATATTACAAGAAACCAAATTTAGTCCTTAGGCCTTTAAAATCATTGTGAATATCCTCCAAAAGATATATGATTGGGCATTGGAGGTGGCCAATGGATGTGTTTAGAGATATTATTGTAATTTGGAACCCAACAATTTTTTAAGGTGTACCTATTTCTCAATGCCCTTCTTCTATTTGCATTTGATTCAAGAATTTCAAAGGAAGAGTGGATCACAAAATTTTGAATATTATGTACCCATTCCTAATAAAAGGAAAAGATTGTTGAGCTAGTTTGGAAAAATTCAGGAATGATCATGCAAAAGATCACTAGATTATGGGTGGAGATTGCAACACAATCCTTCCAGCAAAGTAAAGAGGAATGCCAACTTTGCCACAAAGTTTTATAATTTCAATTCCTAGATCATTGAACCATTGATTGATGTGGATCTGAAGGAGGGCTACTACACGTAATATGATGAAAGCTAAGGAAAGCAAACCATCATGGAATGAATAAACAATTTTTTAGTAAGATTTAGCTAAGGGGTAATAAACACTATATTTGGATCAAAGATCATTTAATTGCAAAATCAAACTATTTGTTGATTGTATTAGAAATGGAAGATGATATAAATTTGAATGGGATACTTTCAAAATGAATGTTTTTGGGTTGCTTGACCCATCATTTGAATAAAACTTGAAAAAATGGTAGAGAATTAACTAGGAAAGATCTCGAAGACCTTAGTTGATTAAGAAACTCGGGCATGTTAAAAAAGAAGTCAAAATTTTGAACAAGGAACAATTCAAGAACTTATTTTAAAAAGGAAACCAACTCACTAGACCAGATGAATATTCAGCAAGAATTTGCAATAAATGGGTTAAGATATTGCAGGGAAGGAAAAGCTTTAATGACTAATAAATTGGAAGCCTTGAAAATGGATAAAATACATTGAAGACAAAAATCAAGGATGAAATGGGGGATCACCTTGTGGTGTGTAGTGGTGAAGTGGTTGCACTACTATTGGTGCAACCAAGGTTCGATTCCCCACCTGGCCCAAACTAGTGAATACCGATTTGAGCCCACCTTGTTGGACGTGTTGGAGGTTGCGTACACATGCGGTTGGTACGTGTAAGGCGGTGGAGGATAGAGGGAGGTGCTTAGGAGGAGTTGGTGGTCCCCGAGAAGGAGGTTGATTGTGCCAGACGCTAGCTGGATGGAAGTGCTCGCGGACTTGTGCCAGACCCACGGTGGAGTGTGTTGCTCGTGGATTCAGTTCCTTGGCGTGTGTTGCTCACGAACTCTATGTCGGACCCACGCGGGTCTTTCATGCCTGGTGTTTCTTATCAAACCCATGCGGGTCTTCCACTCCTCAAAGCTCAGCCCGCACAGGGCTTTCATGTCAGGATTAGGGGATGAGGTCCCCAAGTTTGTGGCCTCACTGGTTCATAGCTCTAGTTCAAAAGTGTTCACCAATCAAAAAAAAAAATCAAGGATGAAATGGCTTAGGAATACCAACAAGGCTGAAATAATAAAATTGTCATCAAGGCTGGAATAGTTAGAAAATAGGAGCATTTGAAGAGACGTGATAGATTTCTTTCAATCATTATTGACCAACGAATGTAGAGATAGAACTATTGCCTAGGAACATCAAAGCATTTGAAGAGACAAGATAGATTAAATAATATTATATATGAACATCCAAATTAACATATAGCATAAAGACTATTTGTAGTACTTGCAGTGAATCATCATCTATGGAAATAAACAGAAGATCTCTTTTGATAATTTATATAGAGATGTGAAATATGATGTTTTCCAAAACTAAAAAGAACTTGAATGAAAAGAGTAATGAAGGTGGAGGTAGTATAATATTTTTTGGATATATTTACCTCTTAAAGCAACAGCATTAGAAGACATCACAAAGATATCAATGATATAGATCGTTAATGATGGAAAATCCCAAACCTGTAGAGGATGAAAACCATAGAGTACAATGACCATCAAAACCAAATTGTATATCAAAGAAATCAATTATACCATATAAATTATCAAATCCAAACTACATATGAAAGAAATTGATTATACCATATAAATCAAAATGGTAAGTATGAATCAAAAAACATTTGTACACTAGAATTTTCCACATTCATTAACTTAAAACCCAAAATCATCAATCAAATAATAGTTCAAGGAAAGTTTGTAACTATGGAAAAGATCAAAATTTCAATCCCCATCAAAGCTATATAACAAAGCAAGTAAAATCCATACCATCATCGCAAAGATGAATATCTTGAAGTAACTTGAGAAGAGGATTGCCATAGAAACCTCCCTATAACTGAGAAAAACACAAGCAATGATTAAAACTTGTAAACGTATTCTACATAGGCACTATTACACTCATACGACTTGTCTCTTGTATCAAAAATTCAAAGAAAACTTAAATGGAGCAAAAACTTGGCAAGCCTAAGTTTTGCCTCAAACTAGGGGCTTGAGAAATAAATCAACACACTAAAAATAATTAAAAATACATAGATTTGTACATTAAACTTTTAATTTGTTTTAAATGCAAAGTACTAAATTTGGAGAACCCATAAGTAGTTTTTCCTTCATTTAAAGACTAAAAAATGAGTACAATGCACATCATAATGTCATGTGATTATAAATTAGAAATCTGTATAGATGTTTTACAAGTTTCCACTCGAACTAAACTTTCTCAACAACCATGTGAGTGCTCTCAAACGAGATCATAATGATTCCTCATGAGAAACAATATCAGCCTCAAGCATATCATAATCATCTAATGAAGCACATCTTGATGCTTCCACATACCCTTCTGCATGTGCATCTACATTTGTTGCCAATTTTGCTACTACTCTCTCAAAATAAGTGATCTAGTCCATGCAAAACATGGGCTCCACATCCTCAACAATTGAATCTCAATATGGATGAATGTCATCCAAGTCAATCACTTTGTAAATTTCATTTCCCTCCAACTTTTTTACATGACAACAAAGGTTGCACTACACAAAATGAGGTCACTTTGACACTTTTGGGATAACCTATTGCACTTCTTCATGTGAATAGCCTCAAATGTGCTTACAGCCAAAAGCATTACAAGGCTAGCACAAAATATAGATGGCAAGGCTTTGAAAATTTTGTGATTTTGCACTATTATATTCCCACTACTAATCTACAAAGACAGCATTTATAACTTTGTAAGTAACTAAGTAAACTACAATTGCACTTATTAAAATTAGTTACATATCTAGTTTTTTACATGGTAATTGAGGCAATCTCTTTCAAACATATTTAGCATAAAAAACTACCTCCTTCACAACCTTGTAAATCTATAACCTGTCCAAATTTATGTCTCTATGGTTTTCATCAAGCATCATATTTTGTACACATGTGTTGAGGCCATCCATAACCTCCTTATCGGCCCTAAAAGAATCAAAGAAGAAAAACTTTGAATTCAAGTACTAGATTGTTGCATGCACAATTGAAAAACTCAGATTCACCAATTACTTGACAAGCCCAACATTTTTAAAAACTTGGGAGTTAGCAAAAATTGGGGGGAAAAACTCAATAATAACTCGACAAATTTATTGAGCATTTGAAAATACATAAAAAAATATATATATATTCTTCAAAAACACACATATTACTGAATTTGTAGAAAATATGACTAATTTCCATTATATACAAATCAAAATTAGAGTTTAATATATATCATAGACCAAAAAATGAGTTCAGCCTCTAAATACATATGAACTTCAAGTTTCAATATCCATAAAAATTATATATCATAAATTTCATTTACAACTAAAACTTAAAAAAGTTTGCTACCGCTATGTGGGTGTTGTGGAAGTGGATGGTATAGTTCCAATATCATCAATAGAAGCCTCAATAAGCAAACCAGGAAATTTGCATATAGTTACATCCCAAATTGAGACGTTACAATTTACCATTACTAGATAGAGTAAATGTGAATTCTGAAGGTAAATTAATGATGCTTGTACCTCGTTTTCAATATGAATGTTGTTTCATTTGATGTTATTCTTGGTGAAATACTGCATAAAGGAGAATATAAGGTTATTGATTTATGAATAATCTAACTTTTGAAATGTTTCATGTATTCTGCTTTGTTTTGAGCATATGATTTCCCGTTGTCGTGACATGGTGTGCAGGAAGCAGGTTCGTACCTCCAGGCAGAGGAGAGATATCACTCGGGGAAGAACTTGGTCGGGTAAACAGTAATGGATACCAACTGGACATACACACACAAACCTTAGAACTGTGTAAGCTAAGTCATTGTTCTGGTTAAAGGTAAGTCATCTGTAGGCTTGTCTAGTATCATTAGGAGTCGTGTCTTCTTCTGAATGTGTAAACAAGTGATGCTTGCCAGTATAACCTTATAAATGATAAGTTCTGGTTAGAGGTGGATATGTGTATTTGTACATACGAATACGTATGTGTCGATATAAATGTATTTATGGATACTTATACATGTAGTATATATACTGATATATATACAAATATACATACCCACGGCTAACGAGATAAATGAATTATATATTGTAATGATATCTTCCCTCTGAAATTATACTAATATATATATATAAATTTACATGTTTAACGTATAATGTATGTCATGTCCCTTGAAATTGTGAAAATATAAATAACAAAATCCTATAAATATCGAAATATAAGTATAAGAAATTACATTTGAAAATATTATTATAATTATAATTATTGAAATAATATTATAATTATAGATATAAAATAAATAATACTAAATGGATATTGAAAATCATTTAAATATATAAATACTTAAATAAATAAACAAATCAAATATTAAATATATAATATTATAATAATAATCATCAATGATAATTAAATAGTTTTTAAGATCATTAAGTTAATGAAAGAGTGTTGTCTTTTCTCAAGCGGTGGGTCTAAAAGGCATGCTCCCTTTAAAAGGCTATGGAATATCTAAAAGGGAGGATAGCGGGTCAGTAAAAAAGGCACGATGAGTCAGACTCAGGTAGATCAATAAAAAGAATCGAAATAAGGGAGGGAACGATTAAAGTCGTTGATAATTGATTGGATATTGTCGATCAGGACAAGAATCTGGCGCAGCTACCTGGAACGCACAGAACAGATCAAGCTTGAGATTGTCGTCTGAGGAAATATCGAGTTGGGACTACCACCATTTACTTTGGCATCTAACTCAAAGATGTCCTACCAAACAAAGTTATCGGCCAAGGCACTTTGGAACTGTATTTTACGCAAGACGTCAAAATGGTTTACAAAGGAAACCACGCATAGAAGAAGCAAATGAGTACGCATTCTCTGAAGCTTCCGCCGAATACAATTTAGTTGGAGTTGGGCGCAGCATAATATATTTGACGGGAGTTGCTTGGCGACAACTAAACCATGGAGCAAAGACAAGTTAAGGAAATATATTTATTTCATTAGGGAAGCCGATGCAATGGGCATGTATGGTATTCTGGAAGTTCGATATATTAGTTGAACGGTATTCTTCATAGAATCGTTGCTTGAAGAGAATTAGGCGTCACTTCATGTTAGTGAAGAACATAATTAAAGTTATCGTGGTTAACAAGTGCCATCGGATGGGAAAAGAAAAGACATCAAATAGAGGAGAGAATAAGAGGACGGTAAGTGAAATTATGGAAGGTTAAATATGCACGCCTGGGGTAAGGAAACGATTGTTTGTTTATGCATATAGATGTAGATAAATTGGACTATAAATAATATGGCATGAATAATATATATAATATATGAATAACGATATAAGCAAAATTACATGAGCATTACTTACATAAATCATGATAAAATATATATATATATATACATGACTTCATTTAGGACTTAAGACACCAGCATTAAGTTCATTAGAAGTGATGTTATATACTAATGCAGATAGAATATATTTATATAAAATCTAGTGTTACGATGATTCAATAATAATGCTTGCAGCAATTATTGAGTCTTATAAATAGGGACTCCATTTATTGCTATGATGTCAAATAGTATAGAACTCCAATGTATTTATGGAACATACCCTAGAAGAATCATTCATATGAGTGACAGAAGAAATGATAAATTCTTTTGAAAAATTTACATCATCTTTAGTCATATTAGATTTTATCACTAAATTCATTGATCTCTCACATACTGATGTCTCTTTGAGAAATACTATGAATGCAAGATTTGAGTTTAAGTGTCTCTGTCAAAAAAGGGGACATTACAATGTAAATGAATATATATGTATTAGTATAAAGTTAAGTATTTCAATATATTCAATATTATATTAAAATATTAATATAATATAGTTTAAAATGTATATAATATTATTTAAATTGATAATTTAAATAATTATACATAAACTATATTATATAAGTATTTTAGTAGAATATACAAAATATATTTAAATAAAAGATTTGACAAAATCAAATGAAATGAAAATTAAACATTTTAAAACACTTTTTGCGAATGCAAATCTGGGAAGAGCATAAAATCGCGGATTTCTTAAAAACGCGGATTTCTCAAATGTATTCGTTGAAATGTTAAACTTCAAATATGAGTTTGAATAAATGCGTCATTTTTACTTTGAAAACTCTATTAAAATATTGAAGATTTACCAAAGCGAAATAAAGAAGAAAAAACGTAAAAATGACAGAGAAAAAGAAAAACGCGCAGGAAATCGCGCGACTAGGGCCACAGCAACCAAAAACGACTGAGACAAATTCGCTAAAAATGGTGTGTGGACGCCATCCGGCCTGGGAATTAGTCTCTCATTAAACTAACACTGATTTCTACCTGTTGAAATACGCATTAACCTGTAGGTGGCGTTTTTCAGTTTCGAGTTGAATTTTTCATGATTTGCTGGCTTAAAGGAGTCGAATCACCTTCATTTTTGGTGACTTAGGGTTTAAAGATCCGCCAGGTATCATTTTTACTATATCTGGGCTCTTTGTTGTCATTTGGCATGCCTCAAAAAGAGGAAATCCGTTGCACTTCGGGCCTATAAATGGACGCCCAGCCATTCAAGGTTGGGGGGGGACTTGAAGAATCCGAGTTTGTCATTTTATTAAGCTTCCATAATCTATCTCTGTTTGAGCTGTGAGTAAACTTTATTAATGCTGAGAGAAACCTTACACATTTTCTGAGAACAGTATGTTACCAATTGCTGAGAGACATCCCCTGTTATTTTCTTCATCACTTGTAAGTTCACAGTAAGAAGTTGAGATTACTTTCAGCTATTGAAAGTGATTAATTTCTGAGGAAGAATTTGAGAATGGTCTGAGAGTGCTGAAAGTCTTTTGTTCAAGATTTTAGGAGCTGTAAACCCATTCAAGGTCATCCCTTAAAGGAAAAGGCGAATACCAGGCATGTTTCATTCTTCATGCTGTTAAGCATACTTCTTGTTAAATAACTAAAAGAATAAAATGCTGAATGTACACATTAGGGAATTGCATTGAGTTCAATACTTCAGTTAAGATAAACAAAGAAATGATTCTATGTTGTATCATGTAAGTAAATTACTTAAAAGAAAGGCTAATGCATGTTCTAATCTATTGAAGAGTAAATTATATAAATTGGTAGACGGATTTACTAATCTATTGAAGAGTAAATTATATTAATTGGTAGACGGATGTACTGATCTATTGAAGAGTAAATTATATTAATTGGTAGACGGATTTACTGATCTATTGAAGAGTAATTTGCATTATTGACTCCATATAAGGAGTGTATGTTTGAATATAGCTCTTTAAATACTAAGGAATGAAATGAGGGTATTTAATAAGTTACCGATCACAACTAGTTGAAGATTAACTTAGTCAAGTTATTAAAAGCTCCTAGGATGAGAAAGTCCCGTATAACGGAGTTAGTTGTGAGTTCTTGTTAAATTGTTCTCCATTCTAGCAGTTAGTTTGTTGTAGGAAGTCTAGGGTACGGACTACCCCGATAGACCAACCTACGCGTAGGGTAAGATAGCCTCAAGTCAAGTTGAACCTGGCTAGTGTATGTGACAAATGACCTATGTTCTTCATTGAACGTAACACTTTGGCCAAAGTAGTGTAAGGAACCATTTAGTTGTTGTACTACACTGTCAGATCACCGTGATTCCGAAATACAACCTAGTTTGTGATTTGCCGTTAGCACGAAAACTAGTTTTGTAGAATCACAGCACTATGTCCAGTTGGTAGTCGTTAAGGGTTACCCAACCAATCTCTTCTTCGAAGGGAGGGCCGTTCATTGCAAAATGATCATGCGGGGGACCGCATTATAAGTCCGTGGATGGCGGAAAAGCGCCCGAGTGATGTTTCTCCTCCTCAGCAAGCGGCCGATGTACCAAGATTTGAAAGGACGGATTCCTGGACCTTCTTACTACTATTTGTTCTAAAGCTCATTGGAGCTATGTTAGTTAAGGTACGTATTCTTGTTTCATGTACTTGTGAAGTTATTATATTGAAATGGAATCTTTGTTGTATATTAATATGGCAATTTGTTCATGTTTTGTCAATAAAGAAAAAGAAAAATTCTATTGCAATGACATGATTAACACGTTTACATACTTGAAGGATGTAGATAATTAAAATTTTAATTTTACCGAAGGGCCGGGCTGTTACATGTGGTATCAGAGCTACCAGGTTTTACACTAGGAACCTATGAGCTCATTACGCAACAATGCGTAAACCTTGTCAGAAGATAAAGGTTGAAAAGTTCTTGTGCCACAATGGCAAGAGGAATAGAACTGAGAGGAAGAAGTGAAAGCAAGATGAAACTCCTAGTAGCTCGATAAGTTGGGGTGAGTTAAGAGTTATTCCTGGAGTAGGAACTCCTAAAACAACAATTTATGATAATACTTAGGATTGCAGAAGATTATGCAATCAAGTTATGAAGAAAGGTTAGGAGGAGTAACTGGTGTATACCTTTATCCAACGAAATAGATTTATGACTCTAAGGCAACCAAAAGGAATAAGATAACCCTTGTTGTAGTAGTAAACTATAGTTGCAGAGAGTCAGGAATTTTGGATTTAGTGAAAACACTACGAATCTTTGTATATGCGGTGTCAGCATAAATTAAATTGAATAAGGAAGTCAACGAAGAAAGTATCCACGGGAGTTGGAGAACTCTTGACATTAAGCTAATTCTTATGTAAAGATAGGAGCTTGCAAGGAAAAAGAGTTAGTACCTTAGAGATAAGAGAAAAGACCAGAATGGTCCGAATTATGTAATCAATAAAGTGGACAGGGTTCCACTGACCAAAATCAATTAGATTATTGGAGTTTGATATTAAAAAGACCAAACAACTTTGGTATCTTAGAAGTTAAAAGTGAGGAAGATTCCAAGCATTGGAATTATGCCACTTGAAAAGTGACTGAATAATAAAGAAGCTTGAAGTGGTAAGTCAGGACGGTTTTACCAGAGGTTTAACAAAGATAGGTTTAACAAAGATTGGTTAGAGTATAAGCTAAACTCACCTTCATGTTTGTGAAAGCCAAACTTTTGATTAGAATGTTCCAAACGGAAAGGGAATACAAGTTTTGTACCCTTCGCCAAAGGGATGTTGAAAAGAGAATTGGATTAATGAAGTGACTCGTAAGTTGCTGATTATTCATTAGATCTAATGTGGGATAGAAATCAATGACAAATTTAACTTTGGAAAAAGTATATTTGAGATATGTCTCGAGACAAGATAAAGGCAATGTAAAGCCAACAGTAGGGAATGACAAATCCTTACAAAAGAAGCAAGAGTTTGCTGGGAGTTCAGTTTTGAGTAGATCAAAAGCTGTGGAAACTCTAAGGGGGAAAGGAAAAGAGTAGGGTTGACTCAGTTTAGTACCCCATTCAACAAAAGAACGTGAGTATGTTCTTAGTTTAGAAGAACTAATGTCTTCTTCGCAAGTCATGATGACAAATAAGTCATACAGTTTATAGTCCAAGAAAAGAAGTATTGGGATCTTCGGAGAAAACAAACCCATACTTAGGATTATTTGATCGAAAGATCAAACGATATTATCATATGATATCCACAAGGAAAAAGGTATTGAGAATTCTGGAGAAAGATAATCAGAAAGGTCTAAGATTATTACCTATTATCATCTCGTACCTTATATTTAGTTGATTGGAAGAATCAAATGAAATTATCATTTGATGCCTAGGAAAAAGGATAGGCAGATATTTGATCATGATAAGAAAGGCCGCCTATTAGATTGGCAAGGAAAGCTTTAAGATACTCATGACTAAAAGAAAGTGTCTCTACATTCATATACACCTTATTTAAGGAAAAGTAGATAAAAACGATATTTCAATAAAGAAATATATTTTCACATCATGAAAACGAATTGAAACTGTAAGCTCATTGTGCTATGAAACCCGAGGATGAAAAGGTTTAACCATAAGCCATAGAAATGGAATGGAAAATATGGTAGGATGTGATGCTATACAATGCATCAATTGTCTTTACATGGCTGATCACTTGATCACCATCTCTTTAATGAAACCCTAGGTTTGTAATAACCTAATGGGAACAAGAAGTTCATTCGAATGAAGAGAAAGATCTAAGGATAAGATCTAACCCATTGAGTTGAGTTAAATAAATGACTACTCTCTAATGCCTTGTAGTTGGAATAAATCTACTTGGTTGAGTTGTACTTTCGGTCTTGATAGAGATATATAGAGGTAGAGAAACCTATAATATCAGACTGTTCAGCGATTGAGAATTTAAGAGTTGGAAGGGAATATTGGGATTGTGATTCACCAATGGAAATGTGTATATCACTTGAATTTATGAGATTCTATGAGTGGAAACAAAGGTAGAATACTTGGTGAGTTAAAGAAGCTACTTTACACTCCAGGAAAGAAGTCATCGTGTTGACTAGAACGTTGTTGAGTGGCTCTTATATTAAAGAGAAAACACTCTCAAAAGGGAAACATCCATTGTTATGTCGGAGCAATATAACAATTTTATGTGAAATAATGGGAAATATTATTGAGTAAAGCACCGGGGATGTTACTTGAACTCAAAAGGATGAACTGAAATTGGAACTCTCGTATATGATTAAGAGAATCAATGGAACCAACGAGGAATGTTCATGCTTGGTAACTAGGTAGGTAATTAAATTTACTATTAGCTAGGGATCAATATGACGGAACATGGATTAATACTCAAAATGAGTACCAAAATTATCGGGAAAATTTGATTGAGTTAAAAGATAGATAACATCTTTGAAAATAATCCAAGGACAGAAGAGATCCAAGATATGGATGTCCTAAGATAAATGGGGTTTATCTCCGCAAAACTTATAACCATTATTATATGGGAATTAAAAATAGCGTGAGATCGTAAAATAGGTTTTCAACTAGTCAAGGAATAGACTATTATTGGATGTAAAAGAACCTATGTACCCAAATTTTGAAGAATTTGAAATAAAACGAGGAAACTAATGTCAGAGTTAGGACATCGGAACAACAACAGGAATTGTTGGATGAGAAACTACTATAAACTTGGAAAGATAGAGTTCGAAGCTACACGGAATGTGGCAAGGTAATGACTAGTATACCAGGGAATGAAGACCGGATGTCATCATCGGTAAGTCATGTATACACTCTTAAGATTCCAAAGGAAAAATGGTAGAACAAGAGACAGATCAATCTGTCTATGTTAGTATAATTGACATAATGTTCAAGTAGATAAACTCATCGATAAAAAAACAATGTATTTGGAAAATTTGACTAATAGGATATTCTAATATATATTATGGAAAGTAGAGGCTTAGTAATCCTAAGAGGATATCTTAGTTTAAGCAATGATGATAAGGTTGTGTAAACCCTGATCAAACTACGAAACATTCAACGGATCGAATGTGCAGTATATTATCATGTATAGTCAAAATAAGCAAAGATGGTAGAATAAGTCTTGAATGATTTATAAACTTCTAATATTGAAGTTTGGACCATTATATGATATAAAAGGTTAAAAACTCAATTAAGCTGAAAAGGGCTTAGAATTGAGTGAATCATAGACTTAATAAAATGTCAAAAAGGAGTAATAGATCGAAGTTATCAATGAAACTTTGAGATACAAAGCTCTCGTATGAAGCAGTATCAAGATTTGACAGGTGTCCAGGAGTAAAGTTGTGCTCTCGATGGACAAATAATCAAGTACAAGTACTATGTAGTAAGGATAATGAATGTGTAAGTGGCGGAAGGACTCGGTTTATGAGTTTTCTAAAAGTGTAAATACCAAAAGCGAAGGATTGGACCCACGATGTAGTGTACAATACATCGACTTTCCTTTTCTATTTGGATTATACTAAGGATAAATTCATGAAGCAATGATTTCCGATCACTGTGTGTTTGGTGTGATATATAGTTACTATTATAACTCGGATGTGTATATGTGTTAAAACTCTTTGGGAGAGTAAGTATGTATGAGGCATACAAGATTTCCCTATGCAATAGTGTAAACACTCGAAGCAAGTTCCAGGAAGAACAAGATTGCTACATAGGTTGAATACTTTATAAATCTTACGTAAATGTAAGTAACACTTTATTTGACTTTAACTATATGTTAAAAAGCTATACCTCATCGAGGACGATGATTCACAAGGGGGGAAGTATGTTACATCCCAAATTGAGACGTTACAATTTACCATTACTAGATAGAGTAAATGTGAATTCTGAAGGTAAATTAATGATGCTTGTACCTCGTTTTCAATATGAATGTTGTTTCATTTGATGTTATTCTTGGTGAAATACTGCATAAAGGAAAATATTAGGTTATTGATTTATGAATAATCTAACTTTTGAAATATTTCATGTATTCTGCTTTGTTTTGAGCATATGATTTCCGTTGTCGTGACATGGTGTGCAGGAAGCAGGTTCGTACCTCCAGGCAGAGGAGAGATATCACTCGGGGAAGAACTTGGTCGGGTAAACAGTAATGGATACCAACTGGACAGACACACACAAACCTTAGAACTGTGTAAGCTAAGTCATTGTTCTGGTTAAAGGTAAGTCATCTGTAGGCTTGTCTAGTATCATTAGGAGTCGTGTCTTCTTCTGAATGTGTAAACAAGTGATGCTTGCCAGTATAACCTTATAAATGATAAGTTCTGGTTAGAGGTGGATATGTGTATTTGTACATACGAATACGTATGTGTCGATATAAATGTATTTATGGATACTTATACATGTATATATACTGATATATATACAAATATACATACCCACGGCTAACAAGATAAATGAATTATATATTGTAATGATATCTTCCCTCTGAAATTATACGAATATATATATATAAATTTACATGTTTAACGTATAATGTAAATGAATATATATGTATTAGTATAAAGTTAAGTATTTCAATATATTCAATATTATATTAAAATATTAATATAATATAGTTTAAAATGTATATAATATTATTTAAATTGATAATTTAAATAATTATACATAAACTATATTATATAAGTATTTTAGTAGAATATACAAAATATATTTAAATAAAAGATTTGACAAAATCAAATGAAATAAAAAAATTAAAACATTTCAAAGCACTTTTATTAAATGCGAATGCAAATCTGGGAAGAACTTAAAAATCGCGGATTTCATAAAAATCACGAATTGCATAGAAAACGCGGATTTTTCAAATGTATTTGTTGAAATGTTAATCTTCAAATATGAGCCTGCATAAATGCGTCTTTTTTACTTTGAAAACTCTATTAAAATATTGAAGATTTACCAAAGCGAAATAAAGAAGAAAAAACGTAAAAATGACAGAGAAAAAGAAAAACGCGCAGGAAATCGCGCGACTAGGGCCACAGCAACCAAAAACGACTGAGACAAATTCGCTAAAAATGGTGTGTGGACGCCATCCGGCCTGGGAATTAGTCTCTCATTAAACTAACACTGATTTCTACCTGTTGAAATACGCATTAACCTGTAGGTGGCGTTTTTCAGTTTCGAGTTGAATTTTTCATGATTTGCTGGCTTAAAGGAGTCGAATCACCTTCATTTTTGGTGACTTAGGGTTTAAAGATCCGCCAGGTATCATTTTTACTATATCTGGGCTCTTTGTTGTCATTTGGCATGCCTCAAAAAGAGGAAATCCGTTGCACTTCGGGCCTATAAATGGACGCCCAGCCATTCAATGTTAGGGGGGACTTGAAGAATCTGAGTTTGTCATTTTATTAAGCTTCCATAATCTATCTCTGTTTGAGCTGTGAGTAAACTTTATTAATGCTGAGAGAAACCTTACACATTTTCTGAGAACAGTATGTTACCAATTGCTGAGAGACATCCTCTGTTATTTTCTTCATCACTGGAGCTGTAAACCCATTCAAGGTCATCCCTTAAAGGAAAAGGCGAATACCAGGCATGTTTCATTCTTCATGTTGTTAAGCATACTTCTTGTTAAATAACTAAAAGAATAAAATGCTGAATGTACACATTAGGGAATTGCATTGAGTTCAATACTTCAGTTAAGATAAACAAAGAAATGATTCTATGTTGTATCATGTAAGTAAATTACTTAAAAGAAAGGCTAATGCATGTTCTAATCTATTGAAGAGTAAATTATATAAATTGGTAGACGGATTTACTAATCTATTGAAGAGTAAATTATATTAATTGGTAGACGGATGTACTGATCTATTGAAGAGTAAATTATATTAATTGGTAGACGGATTTACTGATCTGTTGAAGAGTAATTTGCATTATTGACTCCATATAAGGAGTGTATGTTTGAATATAGCTCTTTAAATACTAAGGAATGAAATGAGGGTATTTAATAAGTTACCGATCACAACTAGTTGAAGATTAACTTAGTCAAGTTATTAAAAGCTCCTAGGATGAGAAAGTCCCGTATAACGGAGTTAGTTGTGAGTACTTGTTAAATTGTTCTCCATTCTAGTAGTTAGATTGTTGTAGGAAGTCTAGGGTACGGACTACCTCGATAGACCAACCTACGCGTAGGGTAAGATAGCCTCAAGTCAAGTTGAACCTGGCTAGTGTATGTGACAAATGACCTATGTTCTTTATTGAACGTAACACTTTGGCCAAAGTAGTGTAAGGAACCATTTAGTTGTTGTACTACACTGTCAGTTCACCGTGATCCCGAATTACATCCTAGTTTGAGTAATGCCGATTGCACGAAAGCTAGTTTTGTAGGATCACAGCACTATGTCCAGTTGGTAGTCGTTAAAGGTTACCCAACCAATCTCTTCTTCGAAGGGAGGGCCGTTCATTGCAAAATGATCGTGCGGGGGACCGCATTATAAGTCCGTGGTTGGCAGAAAAACGCCCGAGTGATGTTTCTCCTCCTCAGCAAGCGGCCGATGTACCAAGATTTGAAAGGACGGATTCCTAGACCTTCTTACTACTATTTGTTCTAAAGCTCATTGGAGCTATGTTAGTTAAGGTACGTATTCTTGTTTCATGTACTTGTGAA